>ARYC01002361.1:0-39975 GCA_000711775.1 Oxytricha trifallax
GACAAAGTCTCAATGGTGCATTTTATGAAAGGCCTTGCTTTAAGACTGCAAAGCAGAGATCAATAGTGGGTAGGGAAGATTGAACAAATCAGGAAAGTATAGTAGTTGATTGTGAATGCGCAAGTCGAGAAAAATTGTATAGTTAAGCATTCACACTATTGACAACTGTCTAAACTGTGACTTCTCTGACCTTGATAGAATAATGCAATTGCCAAGGACTATGGAAGCCTTCTTCTGAAAAGGCTGTTAATGACCTTCTTTAGCTATTCAAGAATGAGAACTTATAAAACCAAGTAGCATCCAGATTCAATAGCAGGTCTCCAGAGGAACTTTTAAGAGTAAGTGCCGAATTAGAAACTTTGGAGTAAAATTTAGGCTTCAAATTCTACTGATCTCAGGTCTTATGTTTAAACTATATCTGTGACAACCTTAACAGCAATCACTTCATTCATTTTGGTATTGGCAATGGGAAGACCCTAATATGCATTGCTTTAGCTATCCTTATTGCTCTTAAAACTTAAAGATCAGTCTTTATACTCAGCAAGAATGAGCACTTAGTGCAAAGAGACTTCAAACGATACTAGAGAGTCATTAAAGCAATGTAGCTTAATTGCAATCTAAACTTCTTTGCCAAAGATACTGGCATCTATTTCTACACTTAGCCCTAATTAAAGAAGATGCAAAAGAACAGCAAGGCTGTGAGTGTATGGTAGCAAAGCTACGTATTAGTGGACGAGTATGACTGGATTATGTTTGATGGCTCTGTTGATCCTATAATCAACTCTCTTGAGTACTTTCAGCAAGCTCATAAAGTGATAGGATTTTCTGGAAGCAATCTCTCTTTTACTGAAGAGAACTGTTTAAAGCTAGCTTTCAAGCTACACCTGTCGTATTTCCCACTCTTGATAAACTCTATGGAAATAAAAAGACTCAATACCCGGATGTGTTTGTGAGCACTAATTAGAGTGATTACTTGGCTAAGATCAAAGAAATTATAATAGAGCAGCTAAGCCAATCCCCAGTTCTAATAGTGGCTTCAACTAACTATAATGCGATAGAGATAGGCCTTTTGAGATCGGGCTACGACTTCACAAGTTTAAGCAGAGGGCAAGCCGCCAATATCGAATCCATGATTGAAGGCAGATACTTAATGAAGAATGCGAAAAAGGAATATGGAATATACTTGCTGAAAGAAGCTCATTGAAGAGGGACTGACATTCAGACGAATGATGAAATCAACTAGAACGGAGGTTCTTACCTCATCATCGCAGATGTCTTCTCTAAAAGGTATGAAGAGCAGATTATAGGAAGAATTGGAAGACTTAATACTAAGGGCAGATGGCAAAGAGTTTTGTATAGACTCAACTCCAAAGATAGTGCTGAGTAGCTTCTTTACGTAGAGTAGAATGAGATCGACCTTATATTAGACAAAAAGTTCAATGAAGTATAATTTAATTTGTAAGACAAACAAGAAGCTACTGATATGAATATTATTGATCAAGCAAAGGAGCCTGAAGTTCCTTCTGAATAGATTATAGCCATCGATCATTAAGTTGCAGTTGTAAGGCTATAGTGGAGAAGATAGTCGAAAAAGTAGAAAGTTCTTTTATTGGAGCCAAAATGGATATCGAGGAAGCAAAGAAGGCCTCTGAAGAGGAAATGAAAACTGAAGCTGTGGCTGAAGAGCCAGACACTCAAAGTAAATTAGGGTTCTATTAACCTTCTATCATAGAATTCATTGTAGAGAAGATGAGCCAGAACCCTGTGCTCTAAGACAAGCCTATTAGTGAAGTTGAGAAGATCTTCAAAAACGGCGTGAGGCGCCAATATGAGGAGATGACTTAAGAGCCAGGCAGAGAAAAATCGAAGAGCAAGGAAGGAAAGAAATAGACTAATAAGAGAAGTAGGAAGGCTTATGAGAAGGAAGAGAAGATTAAGGACTTAGTTGAAAAGTGAGTTATACTTGTAAGGAGGAGTTGCAGAGACAAGTCTTTTAGTGAAACTTACAAGGAGCATGAAGAGGTCGAAGAAAGTATGGAAGCCTGGTTGAAGAAGGCTTCAAATTAAAAGAGAAACTTGAAAAATGATATAGATCATAGGAACCCCTAAAGAGAGGGGTTAAAAAGAAGATGATTTTAAAGCTTAATTTCTAAAAGAATTCACCATATTCTAACTCTATCTATTAGTAGTGTTCAGAGAATGGATGAGAATAGAGACCAGCAGAAGTCAAAGGCTGAAGTTCTGCACCTGCCCTTCCAGATTCTGAGAGCCGAATTCTTGCATAACTTGCTCCTTCATTTTGCGTAAGTCAAGTACTTCACTTTCCAAGTTATCATGCTCTTGCTTCAGCCTCTTAGTTTCTTATAGAAAGAGCTGCCTGTCTGACTTCAAGGCTGTCTCATAATCTTTCACCTCTTCAATTTCATCTCTTCTCTTTCTTTTAGATGAGTCCTTCATGAGATTCACAGCTTTGCCTCTCTCGGCTACAAAGGAAATGTAAAGAGAGTAAACTCACTGCTGAAGCTGAGGCATCTAGAGAGTGCGTCAATAAATTCAGGTCTCATTTCAATGAATAGGTCTCTGCTTTGCTCAAGCTTTTCTTTCCGTTAAAGCATTGCATCGTGAATCATGTTGGTGACACCGTCGGTGTCTAAGGTATAGAGCAAATCACAGATCCATTGCCTGTCTAAGTGGACCCAGTCTCGCTCATCAGGGAGAAAGTTGAGTAGTCTGGGGATGTCGCTCGCATAATCGAGGAAGTCCTGGACTGTAAGTCCCTCTATGTGAGGCACTGGGGACAATTTGACGTCTTCTCTTCTGATGTACTATGAAGACGTTACAATTAAGGAGAGATGCTTACCTCCTTCTTTGCTCTTATGATGGACTTGAAGAAGTAAATGTTGGTTGAATCAGCTTGGGTAAGAAGGCCCGACAATCCTGGGTGAGAAAGTTGTAGAGTTCTTTCTTGCTTTTGCACTTCTAAGCTAGTTCTTAAACATCGATGCCAGTAAGTTACGCTTGGTTCATTAAATTCTAATAGGAGGGTGCCATCAGCCGTTTTAAATAGCCAAATATTGGCTCATGAAGACAGCACTGTTACTATAATGAGATAGTCATTTTCACTATTATTAAATGCCTTCAGCATGATCCGATTTCCGCAAGCGGATTTCCTACCAGCACCAAAGTAATTCATTATTAGGAAATTAAGCACTGAACTTATGGAATCAAGTTCTAAAAAGAGATAGTCTAAGCTGGTTGAATTTTTCCAATAAGAGGAAGAAGATAAAAGCTCTAGTAGTTCAGATAGTGAGCGAAGCTCAAGTAGTGAAACAGATGATGAAAGTAATACTGCAGATTACATAACAACCAATATGTTATACTAAAGGAACATTACATTGCTGATGTTGAGATAGAGACTGTAAGTAAAAGAGAGATGCTTAACTACTACTATGATCTGGAAGATTCATTAGAATCTTTGAATTTCGAAGGCTTTATTATTGATCCTAAGGAAACCTATAGAGTAAGTAAACTAGGAGGATTTAAGGAATCGTTACTAGATGGCTACTAAATATAGACTCTTGGCCAGATCACACTTGAGATCTACACTGACTATACCTAATCAGAATTAGAACCTTAAGGTATGCTCGAAAGAGCCCCTTTAATTAATATGAAGGAATTAGAATAGAAAGTATTAGAGAACCATAAAATGAAAGACTCACTTCCAGTCTTTGGGCAGGCATACTTAGCTTTAAGCTATAGTGCCTCGAAGATAACTCAAGATCATGAGGAAAGAAAAGGAGCAGCAGCTAAAAGAGCTAAAGCTGGGTCAGGAATCTCAAAGACTAAGGATATCTGAAAAGCTAAACTGCTAGCAGATTATGAAGAGGCTTGGCATTTCATATATAAGTTAAGAAGGTACCTTAACAATCCCTTAAAAAAAGCAAACTTTTGGAATCTTAAGTAAGTTAATAGAGGCAAGTATAAGAAGCTACACAGCAGAGCTCGCACTCATATAGTGAATATGCTTACTTATGACTAAGTGCCTATCTAAATATCAGATATATAGAAAAGCTTAGTGTCAAAGATCCAGCTTCACTGTTCAAAGTAGATGATTCGAAGGTTCCTTAAGAATGAACTAATGATGACATACAAGCAAGTTAAGTAGATAACGAACCTTCATAACAACAACAGCAGTAAGCTTCAACGCTAGTATGCAGCCTAACAATTCATACTCTTCTAAGTGAAGGCAAGAGAATTATTAACATTGATGAATCAGTACTGCACTAGACTGATGAGAGAAGAAGAGGCTGGACAGCTCCATATGTTAAGAATAGAGTTACAAAATCTTAGAGGCTTAGTCAAATGAACTTGATTATTGGAGTGTCAAGTACTGGAGAGTTGTTCTACACTGTGAATAGGGGAAGAACCAATCAACACTCATTTATGTACTTCTTGTGCAAGCTAGCACTTACATTAGATGATATAGATTTGGAGTAGAGAAAGAATACTGTTATCATGATTGATAACGCTCCCTATCACAGATCTAAAGAAGTAATGGCAAAGTATGACAATCTCAAATTACCACTCATGTTTCTTGGGCCTATCATTACAGGCTAGCTCCAGCGAGCTTATGTACTCTTGGATTAAGAACAGAGACCTGAATCCATTGAATACAAGAGCTTAATCAAAGTAAGTTATGATAAGGTAATAATAGAGGTAGGTCATGAAAGGCTGGCATGAACAAAAAATCAGAATCTTGTTAGAAGATGCTATTATCATGTCTTAACTGCTGCTTTAGAATCTATCTCACTTAAAGACTTGTGACTATATAAGAAGATTTGAACTTAAGTATTAAGTAAGGTTTATTAGTGATAAAAATCGTAATCATATAAGATAATATTCAAAGCCTATTTATCATATGAATTTACTTATAAAATTTATGTCAAAATTTTCCTTATATGACTTAATTCCTTATATCAAGATTTTTTATAGTTTAATTTCCCATAAAAGCTTTAGAATTAATAAGCCAACTTTACTATTTATTTGTATTTGAACAAGAAAAAATTTAAATAATATATCATATAATTTAAAGTAAATTTCTTATAAGAGTATGTATTAAATTTCATCAAATAAACTTCAAATAAATTAATATCATCAATAATAAGAACATTAAAATATAATAACATGCTTACTTAGTTGGCTATAAATATAATATAATTAGATTTAAATTTATATATAAATAAATACTTTTAATAATAATAAATAGTTATTTGAAATAATTTTGCTTGGATTAAAGAAATAAAGAAATAAAAAATGAAAATTATACTAAAAATTATATCTATTTAATCTTAAAATTTATTTGATAATCAAATTACATGGATAAAGTATTGCTGAATGATAAATAGAAAAGTATATATCAAGAATTAGATATGATCCAATTTTTATGAATGTTCAAAATTTATATAAATTTACAAGTAAATAATTTATATATAATCATAAAATTATAGATTGATTATCTTCAAAATATAAAATAAAACTTATATTAAAATTAAAATTAAAAATAAATTTTAATTTAATTAAAATTGAATAGGAAATTAAAATTTTCCTTTAATGCCCTTACTGGTTCAATAAATGAACCTTTTAATGCCCTCTATGTTTGAAAATAAGTTTCAAAAATTAATAAAACTTAAGATTATTGGAGTCCTATAGATTTAGGAAATGTAAAAATTAACTTCCTTGATGAGAAGTAAGTTAAATTAATCAATAAAAAAAATTGATTAAATTAAATTAAAAAATTTAATATTTTAAAAATGCTACCAACAACAACCTCAATCCTTAGCCATATTTTGTAATAAAGTTACAAAAATTTAACAAATAAAGAATATATTTAAAGATTAATCAAATTCAAATGCTTAAGATTACTATTATTATGTGCAGTGTCTCTTGATGAATCGTAGTTATATTCCCCTAAGAGTTTGGTAATGCCGACACCAAGGGCTTGCGTACCTTTGTAGATTCAGAGTTTGTTTGTCACCGCAAATCTAGACATGTGTTAAAAACCATGTTCTATGAGATAACGTAACGAGCAATCCAAAGAATACCCCCTTGAGATGAACACGCTGCTTATAGCGCTCACCTGGCCAGTGGGTAGTGTTCTACTAGGTACCAAACTCTTTAGATCCAGTTTTTTGTATCTTTGCTTATTTTAAATTTAAACATTTTTAGGAGTTAATTTCAAAAACATGAAACAGAATGATTGAATTGCATAATAGAATTGCAAATTCAAGATAAAAATTTTAAATTTCTAACAATATAATAGCATTGCATTTCTTGAATCAATGATCACTAATGCAAATTATTTTAGGCAAAATTTACAAATCTATCACTCCATTTACAAATAAATCCGATTTCAAATGAAATTTTGTTCAACTTATTTTAGAATAGATATAATTACAATTAAATTACAATTAGAAAATTCAGAATTAGCTTTAGACCTCTGAAAAAAAATAAAGGTAAGTATATTTATTTTATTATAGACTAAAATAAATATTAAATCCTAATTTTATAATTCTTAGTAATTTTTATTATAAAAAACCTCCAAAGTATAAATAGAAGCATTAAAATTATGATCTTTTAAATATAAAATTAAATAAATATAAATTATATTTCTTAATCCAAAATAATATGATATACAATAAAAATATAAACAAAGCTAAATTAATAAATATTTTCATCTTTTTTGTTACAAGCTGATATATTTTGAAACCAAATTATTGATAAATATCAGATTATTATTGCTTCTAAATTTATTAAATGATTAAGTTTTATTATAAATTTATATTTGTACTTTATTAGGGTAAACTAAAGTACATTTTATTTACTTTTAAATTTAAATTAGGAATAATATTTTTCATATAAATATTATATGTTATTTAAATATGTTTATACAAAATAATTAATATTTTAAATATAGATAGCTATATTACTTAGATTATTTTTGTTTATATATTATATTGGAAGTCAATTAATTGATATAAAAAAGATATAATTTATAAGTATATGTTGCTAAAATTACAGTTTTATCTTATAGTTATTATAATGCAATTTCTAATTAAAATTTGGATTTTATTTTTTTTTCGAATAAATTTAATTTTTTTATATTTTACTTTATATTTGAGAATCAATCCTCAAATTTGAGAATTGCAAAAGGAAATTTTCTCAGTAATTTAGAAATGGAACTGTGTCGAATCTCAAATATTTAGAATTGAGTAGTCAAATTTGAGAATGAAAGTAGATTGTCTTGAGATCATTTTGTGAATGTCATATGATGCAATGTGAAATTTCTGCGATCAATTTGTTTCCAATTCTCAAATTGCTTAAGATTGAATTCAAAATTTCATAAATTTGTAAATAAATACATAAATAAAAATAAAAAAATGCATTTTATATTAGAATTGATTTAAGAATGATATAAAATGATGAAATAATTAAAATATAAAGATTAATTTATTTTATATAGTTTAAATACAAATTTTGACCTAAGAGTATAAATATCTTAAAAATTTTTATTTTTATGCAAAAAATATGATGATAAATTATAAAATAGTAAAATTGAGAAATATGAGAAATATAAATTATTTGCTTATCAATATGTAAATTTATATCGATAATATAAATACTTTATGTATAAATTATAAATATCATAATACATTGTTTTTTATTTGTATGGATTAAGAATTGATGAATTTCTAACTTTATATGGAATTAAATTTATCTAAATTAATATAAGCTTAACAATAAATGCTTATAGCCCTTCAAAACCCCAAAACCCCTGCTCGATTAAACTTGGGATTTGATTGCACTGGTTGGAAATAATGACGGCAGGCAAGAGAGACATGAAGTCTACGCTTTTGCAGGAATTGAGAGCTAAAGCAAGTGCACATGAACGAGACTATGGTCCTTTGAATTCCACCATAGTAGTTAAGTTTTAAAATTTAATAGTATTAATAATTTAATTAAAATTTGAATTAAGGAAAAGAGGGAGGTTCAAAACGAGTGCCCCATGAACCTTGCAAATGACGCAACTCAGCTCACAGATGTCAAAAGTAGGGTAAGGACCACATATTCTTCATCTACGCACTGTGCTCTATCCAATGGTAAAGTATGGGACCGAAATAAAATTCGAACTTTTTTCCCACATTACTGATCATTGGAAACTGCACTTTGAAGGCCCTATAATAAGTTAAATTGTGAAGTTTGGAATTTCGCTATTTATCGATATTAAATCATCACTATACCAACTTATAAATCTATCACGCATATATGTATTGGAGTTTTGGGGTTTATATATATATATAAATATATATAACTTCTTGTTTCTTGGTTGAACCAAAGTTAAGCATTGATTGACCTGCTCCTAAAAGTGCCGCTCTACGATTTAAGTTGACCGCCATGTTTAAATTCAAATTTAAATTTCTATTATAAAGCTCTTAAATCCTCTATAGCTATAGCTGGACTATATAGGAGTTGCTACAGCATTAATGATGGTTTGATCTCAGCTCTAAGACTTCATATTTATACTCAGTTTATAACTATAATTTTTGTAATTTTGCACTTAATAATTTTGATTCTGGTACCAACTCAGATAAAGTTCAGGTTGGTACTGGTACCAATTAAGTTTTAAACCAGATTGGAACTTTTCCATTAAAACCTCACTGGATTAAAACTAGGTACTAATTAAGTTTTGGTACTATTAAATTGGTACCAATTAAACTTAAACGAATTTAGTACCGGTACTAATTAAATTTAAACAAATTTAGTACTAATTTAATGGAACTAAATTGATAAAAATGGAGCTCCATCTCTGAAGTTTGTTACAGCTTCTGCGAGCTTTCTCCACGTATCTTTACAAGGTTGACCTCCTATAAGATGCCCATATTTAATACTAAGATTTTAAGCAGTAGGATCCAGAACTCTATATATTAAAATTTGAAATTCATTAATAGGAAGAGGATCAAAGATGGAATCATTCAATGAACAAATGAAAAGGGATGAGGCTCAAGAAATGATCTCAAGATTCAGAAGCAAAGAGGATCATTTCAATACCTAACTTAGCATGGTAAAATAAATTTATGTTAATCAATGATGTATACAGTTGATCTATTCCTTCCAACGATGGAAGGTATTAAAATATCATTCTTAAAAGCAATACTCTGCGAGGAGAAGAAAGCTTTTATAAACAAAGAAATAAAGTTGATAGATATACCAAACTACCCAGAGATTTCAGTCACAAATCTCTACGAGTATGAAATGAAAGATGAGGAAGTGGTTATTTACCTTCCTACCAAGAAGTAACTCTCAAATAAGTTACCTGAAAGAAACTTCTTCTTTGGTGTTCTTGGTACAATAAAAGAGGATTATTTGAGAGAAATTATAGAAGAATCTCATAAGAAACGCTACTCTATTTCTACTGAAGATTAAAAGAAGCAAGGAATATTAATAAGCGACACCTGGCAAGCAGAGCTTAAGAAGCCGAATCCATTTAAGAGTTCGTTTGATATGTGAAATAATTCATTCATTTTAAGTCTAACACTTATTAATAAACATTCATTGTTCCTTTCCTTGCACGTATCGTAGTTTAGTCTTTACCCACTCTCTTGCAACTACTCTGTAATAAGTCTACTGTGTCGATTGGTAGATCATGCATTAGGTGATACAGCAAGAGTTTCTTGTAGTGAGTCTTAATCTAACTCCAATAGAATTCGATTTCATTAAATTGAGGACTGTGAGGAACGTTATACGCAGGAGTTATCTTTAACTCTTCATAAGCTTTCTTAAACTCCTTAGTCTTATGAACTGAGAGGTTATCAACAAACAGGATGATCTCTTGATCGTTATACTTATCACTTAGCTTATGTTAGAACTCTATATACTGCTCTCGCTTAATAGAGCGAGGATGAATAACATAAGTTTCTAAGCCTGAATCTTCACTGATACCAGCCAAAATTGCGTGAGTGACAACCTTAACCTTTTAGTCATACACTTCTATATTATCGTACTTCTTGTACCAAGACTTATTAATAAAGGTGTTGAACGTAAACACAGCTTCATCAGCGTGTATGAACTTGATGTTATTATCAATAGACCTCTGCATTTAATCATATATATAGTTTAAATTATTACTATAAAATGGCACTGTAAAGTCAATCACTATCTTCACTCTGTTGACAGTCTTGAAGGTAATACCATTCCTTCAATAAATATTTGCGATAGTCTATGGTGAGATACACATGCCAGGAAACTTGCGATGAAACATCACAGCTCACTAGTCAAGAGGGAAATGTGCCCAATATTTAAGAGTCTTAGAATCGCAGAGATATTCAATATGCTGCTTAGAGAACTTTTATTTTCTTACAGGATGTTATCAAGAACCAGAATTGAAATGCTAAACAGCTAGCAAGCAGATATACCTTACAGTCGAAGCACTCTTGCACAATAGCTTTGCAATCGCACAATAATTTATCACTGGTTTGAGTATATGTATATTAATACTCGCACCATACCTAAGCTTAAGCAGTAAATGTAAAAATTTCTCATCATAAATAGACCCCCCAAAATCGTTAATTTCTATTTCTCATTTTGCAAACTGCCCTAATTTCTCTACGAACCCTAATAAAACCCCAACTTTACCCTACTAATCAAAGCACTTATAAACCTCACTAAGGGGTTTTGGGATTTTGTTTGTTGGAAGGAATAAACCAACTGTATAATATGTTAATAGTCATCAAGAAAGAATACCATGCAAGTGAGGTATCTATAGAGATCTTCTATACTTCTGATTTTTGAGATCATTTCTTGAGCCTCAACTCTTTTCATTTTATCATTGAGTGATTCCATCTTTGTTCCTTTTCCTATTAATGAATTTCAAATCATAATTTATAGACTTCTAGATCCAATTGTTTAAAAACTTACTATTAAATATGGGCATCATATAGGAGTTCAATCCTGCAAAAATAAGTGGAGAAAGTTTGCAGAAGCTGTAACAAACTGCAGAGATGGAGCTCCATTTTATAAATTAAGTTCCATTAAATTAGTACTAAATTTGATTTAAATTAGTACTGGTACTTAATCCGTTTAATTTTAATTGGTACCAATTTAATAGTACCAAAACTTAATTAGTACCTTGTTTTAATAAAGTGAAGTTTTAATGGAAAAGTTCCAAGTTCAAAACCTAATTGGTACCAGTACTAACCTAAATTTTCAAAGTTGGTAAAAAAATTAAAAATATTTAGCATGAAATTGAAAATGTTATTGACATAAATTAAGTGTAAATATGAACTCAAACATCTCTAAATCAATCATTATTGCTGCATTGACAACTCCTGTACAGAGTAACTATAACTAGAGAGGCTATTAGAGCTTTATATTAAAAATTTAAATTTGGATTTAAGCATAGCGGCTAACTTAAATCGTAAAGCAATCTCTCTTCGAACAGTATAATCATATCTCATAATTGGGTCCTCCAAGAAACCAGAAGTAATATATATATATATTGAAAGGAAGGTTGAGATAAGAGCTCTAGAGTTTGAAGCAGAGGTCCTTTAAAATTGAAGTTTTTAACAAGAAATAAAGCCCAGAGATGGGAGTTTATACATAAGTTGAATAAGTTGAATTGATTGAGGAAGAGAAGGAACAGCAACCAATAGAAAAATTAAAAATTTTAATGTAAAGACTGCTAAAATTTCTTCTCAACTGATTTTTGCTTGAGGAGGCACATCAATTAGAAACACCCTGGGAGAGTTAAGATATATTTCAAGCACGATAAAGTCTATGGTAGGTATTAATGCATTACTAGTATGAAGTCCTATACCTATTCAGCAAAAGTGAAGAAACATATGCAAAAGCATCACTTAAGCGAGTTCTTGATTCAAGATAAAGTTACTTAAAATATTTACCTGCCAAGAGATAGTCTAATGCTATTAAGTCATAAAGAGAATAGCAGGAGACACTCAAGAGTTAGAAACTGTATAAATTGATGAATCAACCAGTAGGTAACACTATTTCAGCATGCTTCTTAGCGAAATCAATGGACATACCTGCATTAAATGCAATTGAGATTAGCAGCTGTATTGATGACTATTTGCAAATTAGCGTTCCTGCAAAACCAAAACTCATTGTAATTGATGATTATGCATACAAGATGTATCTTACAGCTATCTACTTAAAAATGAGCAGTAACAAAATGAGTTTGCTAAAGAATACATGATTCTTGGAGAGCCTTTGAGAAGAGATTGCAAGAAATTGTTTAAGTTAATGGTGTCATTTTTAATTAAGCTACGGTTTTATCGTATTAAGACTTAAGAAATATGAAATGACTCTGAGAGATTATCTAAATCATATCAGATACCCAGATTACTTGAATGATATACTATCAGATATGATATAGGGTATCAAGGAGTTGTATGAACTTGTATATGTTCATTGATATTTTAAGCCTGTAAATGTTATGATAAACTTCTGCTCATTTGAAGTAGTTGTTATAGATTTCAATAGAGAAATAATAAGCTTAGCAAAGGTTCTTGAGACACCTGGATACTTCCCAATCAGAGAGAAATGGACTAATGGCTCTGTTTAATAGGATGTATGAGCAATTAGAGCTATTATATCAGAGAGTTTTAGGGAAAGTATGGCTTACTTTGGTACAAATTTTGAAAAATAATCAATCAGCTAAGTTAGAAGAATATCAAGTAAGAGAATTTATGCTAGGAAACAAAAAAGATAGTAGAGATGATAATAATCAGAGCTCCTATCCAAGGTAAACATTAGATGACATACTTTTGCCAATTGAGAGAGCAAGATTCCAGAGGTATAACAAACACAAGCAAATAAAAATCGTTTGATTAGAGTAAACTTATAATCTTTAAATACATATCAAATTAACATAAAACATGCTTTTCTCTACTAACCCCAATAAGACCCCAACTATACCCTTAAAATCATAGCCCTTAAAAATCTCATTATGAGGTTTTGGTTTTGATTCTTTGATAATTTCTTTCAAGTATTTGACTTTGATTGTTACAAGTATACCAAGGAAAAAATTAATTTCTTTCAGTTAGTTTATTTAGCAACTGCTTTTTAGAAGGCAGGTACTGCAAAACCTCTGTGTCATTCAAAGTATTTAATTATCATATAAGTTAGTCACTGAGATTAATTGATAGTTAGAATCTCTGCTTACTTTACATCTTATGTTTTCAATGCTTTCTTCTAATCACAGAGAATAGAACTTAGAGATGAAACTATGTGCCTTCCATCGTTGGCAGGTCAAGCCAACTAAACAACGCAAATTAGTTAGCTGAATATATTTATAGCTGTGCAGGTCCACCTTACTTCTAAATCTTTGAATAAGTTCTTGAGCGTGCACTCTTTTCAAAGCATCATCTAATGACTCCATCTTGTTTGAGATCTAAGAAATGAAATTCAAAATTAAGTTTATTGATTTCAATTATAGACCTGTAAAACTTATTATTAAATATGGACATCATAAAGGAGGTCAACCTCTAAGAAAGATTTTTAGAAGGTTTAGATAACTGCTTTCAAACTTGAGAGATTGATATCAATTTTTACTGTTGTAGTGCCATATTTATTAATAAATTGGTACGTAAAACCCGGTAAGTTACCTTTGTTAGATTTGGTAAGATTAATTAGGATCAGATCCTAAAATGCTAGTATTTATTAGGAAATTTAATTAAACTAGTAATTAATTAGAAGTATCTTAAATTTAATCACAAAATCACAAAATACCTCCTAGCAGTACGTACTTAATTAGATGCATCTCCTAAGTTGGTAAGTGCTATATAACAACTTATTATTGATACTAAAAAATTTTACTTTCTCAGACATATTTAGAGCTGGATTGTCTCTTAGCAATCATTTTCTTCTCTAATACTCTGAAAGCATTCCTTGAAACTTTAAGGCATGCAAATCTCTCATATAACTTTTATTAACAAAAGCAGTTTTACAAATTTTAATTCAAATTTATAAATGAGCGATAACATTATAAGAAAAATAGTACACCCCTCAAACCGAATGAAATTTACTTTTGGCAACATAAAGTATGATAGCTATGAGAAGAACTCTCATAAAGAAGTACCAGAGCTATAACTTGAGCTCTCTGTTTTTAAATTAGAAATTAATAAAAGAAAATAGATGGCAACAAGGGTGATGAAGACACAATGGAGAGAAAGGTAATAATCAATTCCTGTACAAACTGAAGAAGTTGAAGTATATTTTTGTGAGCTATTAAATAGGGATTTCGCTCATAAACCAAGCTGGTACAGATATTTGATGGAGCATAGAGAAGCCAAGTCTACTGTTTACTTAAAGCATGATAAAATCGATAGAAGTATGGTTGCATTGATTGCCATAAGTAGTATACTCATATACAAGGTACTTGAAGAAGAATCTTTTAAAAGCTAGCAAGAAAGATATAGAAATTAAATATAGAAATTTAAAAGCATGAAGTTGAGTTGAAGCTTCTCAACAAAAGAAAAGCGAGTAAAAATTCTAAGGTGAAATTTCCTGAATAAGCTAAAGAGTTAGAGTAAGTAAGGAAGGCACGCAACCAACTATCTTCTGAAAAAACAAAAATCATTATCGAAATTGAATAAATGTCCAACTTTTCAATATTTATACTTTTAATATCAATAGTGTTTTTGCTTTCATCTATGAAAGGATTTTTATCGATTTAATAAATCTCATACAAAAATTACAATTTCCTGCATAAATAGATTTAGATACTTCTCATTAAAGTTATCTAATTCTAGAGGACTCCTTTATCAATGATGTTCAATATCCTTACAATATTTTCCTTTCAACAATCTCTTAAGTGATGATTAATATTAAATGGAGTTTACTAATGAATATCAAGTTCTCACTCAAGCAAAGTTTAAAGAATGTATTTACTTAATCAAGCTAGATACTTGCTTCCTTGCCAAGGATCATGTTGCTATAAGACCCCCAATCTATGATATGATCCTCAGAGATTTTATTACAGCTTAAGGAATCAAAGGTAGTTTTCGCTATATAAGCAACTTAAACCTTACAAAGTATTAAAGAATTACACAAGCCAGGCTTTGTTCATAGAGATTTGAAGCCTGAGAATATAATGATAAACTTCTCACCATTAAGAGTGACAGTTATTGACTTCAACATTTCATTAAGGGTGAAAGTATCAAGGCTAGGAAGTGTTACTTAAACTCGAAGCTATAATACAGAAAGAGAAGACTATCAATTATAATAGAGTGCGATATGCATTGCAATAATTACTACTTAACAATGTGTGAAAATGATAGGAAGCAAGGAACTAATCATTTTATAGACAAAATAAGAGTATTTTATTCAATTAAATTGATAGCAGAGTTAGCAATAATCAAGCCAAACCCACAATCAGACCTATTAAATGAATAGATAGAATAGTGGTTGATTAAAAAAAACTTCAGACCTCTATCACATGATCCAAAAGTGCATTTTTAGTGAATATGTTAAATACACTCACTATAAATTTCACATTAAAACCTATTAATAACCCCAACCCCTAACAAATCCCCTACAAATCAAAGCATTTATATACAATAATTAAGGGGTTAAAGGGTTTGGTTTTGATTGTATATTTTGTTGTTTGAACGTTTTTTTCAATACTAATGCAATAAATTATTTACAAAATATTATTTAAAAATAAAAATGAACATTTTGCCAAATATCGAAATATTTTATAAAAATATAACATTACTTTTTTTAATCATTTCTTTTATTTGTATTTATTCTTTTCCCAATAATAATAATATTAATATAAACCAATATTTATAATAAATTTCAATTGTGTTTGATAGTATTAATAATATTGTAGGAATACATTTGATTTAGGAAATTAAATTAAAATTAAATAAATAATAATAATAATAATTCGTGGCATTTAACTTTTTGGAAACCTAGACAATTTGGTTTTTTTCGATAGAGAATTCAAAATTAGCTGGACTTTACTATTGGGGTACCCCTCTATCGCATCCCTGGAGCGAGATAACTCGACTTTAATTTTGAGTGATTTGTTTAGTTGATTTTAATGTCAAAATTAAAGTCAAGTTATCTCGCTCCAGGGATGCGTTAGAGGGGTACCGCCAATAGTAAAGTCCAGCTAATTTTGAATTCTTTATCGAAAAAGTACCATATTGTCTAGGTTTCCAAAAAGTTAAATGCCACGAATTATTATTATTTATTTAATTTTAATTTAATTTCCTAAATCAAATGTATTCCTACAATATTTTTAATACAAAAAGCTTTAAGATGTTATTTAATATAAAATTATACATGATGAATAAACTTTCTAGACTTACAAAATATATCAAAGTCGTAATAAAACATAAGATAAAATATTTATAATTAAAATAATAATGATATATAAGATAGATATGTTTAGAGACCCTTTGCTAAGTGACGCTGTTAGAACTAAAAATATTTGAGAAATATAAATTAATCATAATTTAATTGTTTCAAAAATATTTCAAATATTTCTTAAGTTGTAATAAATATTAGAATAAAGTAAATACAAAATTATTGGATATTTTTTATCTAACTTGGTAGAATAAAACCTAATTTCTATTAATTTAGGGACATATTTTTATATTGTTATAAATTGCATTAAAAATAAAAATTTGATTTTACTTCATAAAATAAAAAAAAATTAATTTAACTGAGTACATTTAGTTTAGGCATGCAGAAATAAAAGTGAACAATATTTGGATTTCTAATATATAAAACTAAAAAAATATTAAAAATTATAAATTTCAGTTGTATTAGCACTTTTGCTAATTTTCAAGATATACACTTATGGTGATCCTAGCATTTACCTAAAGTATTATGTTTAACCTGAAAATTATGAGATGGCTCTAGAAAACGATCGACTTAATATAATAATTACAGCATCAGTTTGCACTATATGATTTAAAAAAATTATTTAGAGGTTTCCCCCTACAATTTTAAATATTTCAGTGTATTTATATTTCAAATAATCAATTATTGAGGATTTAATAATATTGTATATGAAACTTCTTTTATCATGTTTTATAATATAGTAAACATGAAATGGTAATATTAACTGTTTCAAATCTTTTGTTTTATTTTTTTAAAAAAGTATCCTAAAAATTTTACTGATAAAATTTTTTAATCTAATGTATATTGCTTTCATTAGTATAAATTTTTTAAAATAATTTTAAAGCTTCAATACCGATTTTAATTGCTAAAATTTAATAAAAGTTTACAAATTAAAAATCCAATGTTAGTCATATTTATGAGTTAATTAAGTTATATTGTCCCTTTTATTTTTAATAAAATAATTAAGAAATTTAAATATAGATATATGGTTTGTTAATATTGGAATTTCATATAAAATTCAAAGAGTACAGATGTCAAGACTACTCTGGGAAGTCTAGAACTATAAAATATTTATAGGATTTTCAAAGAAGTTTTAGGGGCTTATTTCCATAAAATTGAAAATAACTAAATGAGAAATGTAAGAAAAATAGCAATCTTAATTTACGATTAAACTTTTATAAATTAAATAATTAATACTAAATTAAACTAGCAATTTAGACGTGATTTATCTGAGTGAGTTGACGTAACCGTTATGAACACAAAAATTCCAAATATACATTCTTTACAAGCCTCTTCTCTCCTAACCGAGATGTCATGGAGAGCAGAATCGTATATGCTCAAAACAGAGATCGTACATTTCAACTTTAAGATAATAATAAAAAAACTCTTTCAAGTTCCATCACTTTCGTTGTGTTTAGCTTCAAGAACCTGACCGGTTTAGAAAAATTTTCTTATCTTTGATTTTTAACATATTTTCATTTTGGACTTAAGCAAAATCTCCATTCTGATACTTAAATATTTTAAAAGAAAATCATTCAAAGTAAGCTTATTTTATTTAGGAAAATCTTCATGATCATATTAATCGAGGAGTGCTGTAGTTAGTAGATTATATCTTTCTTAATAGTCCACAATTGATGAACGTGATAACCTTACATACTAAAAAAATAAAATAAGATTAATCACAGCTTTTATGAAATTGTAGACTTTTATTATTCATTGTCTAAATGACTTGCCTTTCTTATTTTTTCTAATATTATTGATTCAGTCTTGAGTATTATTATAGATGATTACTCAATAACACCCCTTAAATCATGTTTGAAAATTGCTTAACATCTTAGATTAGTACTGACGTCTGAGTTGAACTGCAGACTCCATTCCTTAATTCAACATTTAAATAAATTTTTTAAAAATATTCATATAAAAGCGTTAGAGTTAGTCAGCATAGTTATTTGAATAAAAAATTTAATATATATATATACTTATTATTTGCTTCTTTTATTGATAACACCTTTTATTATTGGATTAAAAAAATGTCGAAGGGCTGAAATAGAGAACCTTTTTATCTCTTAATACTCGCTCATTGTTTTATATTGTATACAAATTAATTATAAAATATATTTTATATGGACTTACAAAAATAAGTGTCGATACTATCAAATCAATAATTATTAAAAATATAATATGTTATTTTTACAATTATGTTCTTAATAAGTAAGGCAATGGTAATATTTTAAGTTAATAAAAATTAATCATTATACTTAAACCACAAAATATATAAATGCAATATTAGGATAAGTAATATGGTAAATATTGTAATAAATTTATAAATAAAAATTATGAGGTAAAGATTAATAATAGAAGTCAGAGAATATAATGAACAAAATACATAGGTTTATTTTAAAACTATACTCAACATTTTGACAGAACAATATCTATTTTTACACTTTTAGTCTAGTTAAATTCAATTTTTTAGCAATTTAAAGCTAAAAGTAATTTAATTAACTTTACTTTAGCATACTTAATCAAAAACTAATTATTAAATGAAAAAATAGACTTAATATAAAAATTGTCTTTTCCAAAGAGACATGGAAAATTTGCTTCAAATTTTACAGAAACTAAGATTATTTAATTTTAATAAAGGCTATTATTATACTTTTTATTCAACATCACACATTAAAATTAAATCACTTAATCTAAATTAATAAAAATAGCATAGTTAGCAAGTCAGGTATTATTTATAAATTATTCAGTATCACATGTGCAAATGTACTTAATTTTTTATCAATAAATATCTAAATTCAATGTAATATGATTATTAAGCTAAAAATGTCACTGAAAAATAAATCACTCTTGAAGAAATATCATTTCTTTATAATAAAAAAGAATTAGTAGCTTTTAGTGGAAAGGTAATTATGTCAAGGAAAAATGTGGTAAGCATTACAGCTCGCGCTTATGTATAGTAAAGTAAATGAAGCATTTTAATTTATTTTAATTGCAAAAGTATTAAATATTTTCTATTTAGAACTATTAATTACTTGTGGAAGTTAAAAAGTACCAAATTTATACTATTCATTGCTAACAAAAATTAATTTCTAATAGTTTAGTTTTTAAAATTATAGCCAAAAATATAATCAAATCTTCTTTTTTAATTCTTAAATTTACTCATTCTTTACCCATTTAAATCTGCTATTTGTCATATTATTATTTACTAACATATATAAAATATTAAATCAAATTTCTTTGCCATAGTATAAATAAAGACATGGGTTTATATATTTTTCACTCTATAAGTACTAGAGGTCTCTGATACTGGATTAACTGACTAATACTTTTCTAATCAGCATGTATTTATTTACAAATTATTGTCTATAAAATTCAAATATTCTTATATTAATAATCATAATTTATTTCTTCTACTATTTAAATTTAATTTATAATCACTAAACCCCATAAAAGAGAATTAAAATATAATTTTATAATTAGAAAAAAATAAAATTACAATTATTTATAATATAAAATAATTTAAGATCGAAGATATTTTAAATGGTTGCCTTGATGAATGATTTAAAATCAAATAAATTTAACATATCACTGTTTAATACTAAAATCAAACCATCAATCTTAGTCGTGACGTAGACGTATCTGAGTGAGTTGACGTGGCAAATTCCGTGACGTGGCAGTCGTGAAGTAGAAAACTCCGAAAAAACCAATCTCGCTATCACCTAGTCTCCTCCCGAAATCAAGATGTCTGGTTATAACCCGGACAGAGCTTGCAAGATTCAACCAGGAGAAAGAAGTTGGAGAAAAACGCTTACCGGTCCCACCGCTGCTGGGAAACGTAATCCCTGTCCTTTCGCTGTGGTAGCTTCAGTACCCTAACCCGTTGAGGGAGAAAAATCCTTATCGTTGGCTTCAATGGTTTTCGTCTTCTCACTTTTGAAGGCAGAGCGTACCTCTAATCCTGCTCCCTATTACCTAGGAAACTGAACTCAAGCCAGGTAACTCATCTAATGCAGGGAAATCTTAGGATCCAGCTCACTCGAAGAGTGTACGCTGACAGATTGAACCCCGCCGACTGGTCCCTCATGCGTTGCGCCCAGCAACCCCCTACCTGCCCTCGATAGGCCTTAGTGTAGTAGAAAGCTCTATCAGAAAGTCCCAAGTGGTTAGTACCACCTAGCAATTAACTTTCTAATTTAATAATAAATGAATGGCATTAAATAATTGATTATATATATTAAATTATATTAATTTACAATTTAATTATAATGTGAATATAACCAACTAAATAATTTATCATTACCTTAAAGAATATTTAATTAATAAAAAGTAAAAAATACTTTGAAAAAATTAATTTTATTGATTTACTTATACTGTGAAATAAAACATGGTTTATAGTAGAGTACGGTCTCAAAGTTATTGGGTTTATCGCATATGTTTATCAACTACTCAAAAAACTAGGAGAAAATTTTTCCTTATAAAGCAGCTAACGACGTTAAAAGAATCATACTAAAATATACTTAACTCATTTTCTTAAGGCATCTTAATTTCTTCTTAATAACATTAAGTCTTGTAAACCCCGTTTTTTGAAATAAAATTACAAACTAAATACAATTACATTAAAACTTCCATAAACATAAATAATCTACAATCATGAGGATTAGGAAACAATTAGTAACCAAAGCCACAAAGGTAATCAAAATACAAAAATACTCTGTACAATAAAAACCACAAAACACCTACAGTAGTTTGATTGAGTTTTTGATTGATAAAGTAAAAATAAACACATACTTTAATAGGGTTTTAATAGGGTTTATGTAGGAGTTTAATGTTTAAATATTAGTAATTTAAGTGATTATAACAAGCGAGTTTATAAGTATTTCACACAAACATAAGCTTAGAGTCATGAGGCAGTTCTCTGAATTTTATTATTCTAAGTTGATTTTTGATTTTTTCTATTATTTCTTAATTTTTTTAGCTTGGCTTGATGATGGTTGAATATGCAAGGTCTCTTAGGCCTCAATTTATCTTTTATTTATCTAAATATTACTTGAATTTTTACTTAGAATCTTTCTCACTCTTGCAGCTAAAGTAATCGTATCTATGCATGTCGCTCTCTATTATTATTAGTGCTAGAGCAAGATATGGCTTTAAGCGTCTCCGTCTCTCTTTCTTAACTTTCTAGGAAAAAACCTGGTGTAAAGTATACATTTTTCTAATGCAGAGGCTTACACTCTATGAGCTCTGCTGAAATAAATAATATTAACTTTAGAGGTTAAATGAAAGTTCATGATTATGTTCTTAGGCTATAAGTCTCTATGATAATAACCAAGCTATTGAGCTCTTCAATACCCTCAACTATTTGCTGCACGATCTAGCGAATTAACTTTGGTATCTATTATCAGATAAAAACTTTGTGTAAGTCAATTCAAGGAGTAAGTCTTAATGCTGCATGATCTTTTCCAAGTAATATGACATCTAACTATATAATTTGCTTGCACTCTCTCAAATTTTCCTGTTAAAGAGTTTAATACTCATTAGCGAATTCCATTAAGAAAATGTTATCAGCAAGGTAGTAATTGAAAGGATATATTTATAGGCATATTAGTCATCAGTGATGACTTTCTTCTTTACTTTTTCCTCAAGAGTGAGGTAGCTTTCTAGGCAAGAATCTAAGTCAATAATTTTTAATATAGGAATCTTCATTGCCTCTATTTTAACCATGATTTTATTGATCTCAGAGACTTGAAAGTTCTTGACTGCTTTCTTCATTTTTACTTACTTCTAGACTTCAACTCTAAGAGACTCCACTGGGTTTCTTGATCTTCTCTTTTAGAGGAATCTATTCCCTGTAGGTTCATGAATAAAGACAAAACTTTGATTGTGCTTTTTCTTTAAGTGCACTTTGAGGTCTCTAGTATGAGAATATGGCTTCTCACAGAACTCACAGACATACTTCCCATCTTTCTTTTAATGCTTGAGATATAACCTTGGCATATCGTTGTGTATATCTCTCAAGTGTCTCTTTTAAGTTGACTTGTAAGGGAAAACTTTATTACTTTCTTTGCATTTATAGGCAAGTTTGATTGGTAAAGTTTAATGTTCAATGGCGTGTTGTTTAACTTTCTCCTCAATGAGCAGGCTCTTTTTTGACCTCTTTTTTAACTTATATTTCAATCTCAAAGGTTGACTCGTCAAAAGTGTCATAGGTAGGCTCCCACTAAGTGCAAGAGTCTCTGGTCTCAACCTTTTTTTGGTTGCTAAAATGATAATTTTTATTGGTTTGATCCAAGTAATGCCGCTCTTCTCAAAAGGTTAGCGCTCATTTTAGTTTGCTGTTATGTTTTATTTTAATAAGAATGAAATCTACCTAGATAAACTATAATAGGAAAGTATAATACATTTTGGTAAAATTTTTGCTGAGAGATAAGTAAATTAAATCATCATAAAAAGCTGTAAGTTGACATATTTTATAAGTTTATTTTAAAAATTAGTATATAAAATGCTCCTAAAGAAGTTTATTTTCTACGAGGTCCTCCAAAACAAGTTTGAACTTAATTTGGAGGTATAGTTATTAAACAATTTTAAATTTAAAATGCTCATTATTATTTGTAACCTTAAAATTAAACTCCTAATAAAGTTCGAATTTAATTTGGAGGATCTCCTAAAATAATTGAACATTATTAAGGGCAGTTTTAATGGAAAAAGTTTGATAAAAATTGAAATCATTCAGTGAAACTTGGAGCAAGTTTTTCAATGCTTCTCCTCATATCTTTTCAAGGTTGACCTCCAGTAGGTCCTCCCTATTTAGTAGTAAGATTTTAATAAACTTAGAATGGATATCCATAATTTTAAATTTCATTAACATTTCTAGAAAGAGGAAACAAGATGGAGTCTATGAATGATGCAATGAAGAGAATTTAATCTCAAGATTTAATAGGAAAATTCAAAAGTAAAGAAGATCTTTACAGATACTTGGTATAGCAAGGTAAGTTTTTACTTATAACTAACTTATTAACCATAGTTGGATTGTTCTTGCCAACACAGGAGGGAACAAAAATATCATTTTTAAAGGCATTGCTTAGTGAAGAGAAAAAAGCTTTTAAGTCTAATGAAATCAGAATGATCGAGATACCTAACTACCCTGAAATTTCAGTAACAAACCTCTATGATGATGCTATGAGTGATCCAGATGTTGCTCTCTACCTTCCATCAAACTTGCAACTCTCTAATAAGTTCCCAGAGGAAACTTCTACTTTGGCTTCCTTGGAACTCTGAAACCTGATTACTTAAATGAAGTAAAATAAGAAGCTCACAAGAAACGCTATAGCATCTCTCCTGAAGAAAAAGAGAAGCAGGGAATTAAAATCAGCGAGCACCTGCTCTAGGAACTGCAGAAGCATCCATTCATCTCTATTAAGCTTAGTCTTCTAACTTTATAGAAAAACCTGGCACTGCTATATACTTGATGAAAGAGCGCAGCAAATTAAACAGAGAGAGAAAGTCTCAAGTAAAGCATGAATTGAGTAAGAGACTCTTCAAAGATTTCTAAAAGCCAGACGAGATGAACATAGATGCAGGGGCTGGCACTAAGAGAAGAAACATGGGCCCAAGCAAGCCTTAAGAGGAAGAAAAGAAAGAGAAGCCAAATCCCTTTACGGGCAAATTTAATATGTGAACTTATTCATTCGCTTAAATCTAAAACTAATTTATAAACACAAAATCTCCCTTCTCTTGCACATACTTTAGCTTTATCATCGCTGACTTCTTAGCAGCACTCTTAATAAAATCGACAGTGTCTATCTTTAAATCATGCATCATATGGTAGAGCAGCAATTTCTTATAATGACCTTTCAATAATCACCAATATAATTCAATTCAATTGAACTAAAAGCTGTACGGAACATTAAATACAGGTGTTATATTTAGCCTTTCATATTCTTTTCTTGAGTCTTTAGTTTTATGAACTGACAAGTTATCAACGAATAGAATAATCTCTTAGTCCGCGTACTTATCTCTGAGTTATTGCAAGAACTTAATATATTATTCAGTCTTTATAGAACGAGGGTGAATTACATAAGTCTCGAGGCCACTATCTTCACTTATTTCACCAAGAATAGCATGAGTTTAAACCTTAACCTTTTAATCATATATTTCTATATTATTATACCTCTTGTACCAAGAACTTGATATAAAGGTATTGAATGTAAATACAGCTTCATCAGCAGTATGAACTTTATATTCAGCTCTTAAGACCTCTGCATTTAATCGAATACATAATTTAAATTAGTTTTATAAAGTGAATAAAGCGATTTAAGAGAGACGATAAATTTAAAATGAAGAATACATTGAAAAAAAGCTTTAGTATAGTGCAAGTAGAGCCTTAATATAGAGATCATCTTCATCATCATCGTTTTGAAGAACTTTTCTTATTATCATCAAATCTTTGAAAAATATTCACGTTCTGTACCTGTTGCTTAAATTGTCAAAGTCCCCTAGGTTAGAAGTACTACAGTTGAAGACTCAGCTACTTCTCGGTTTGACACTACTATATTAGGATTCTTGTTGCAAGGAGTAGACTCCATTTTAATTGCTGAAATAGCAATGATTTTAGAAAGTTAATTAAATTTAATAATTTTGAGTTTTAATTAATAAATATGATCTTAAAATTAATTAAAACATCTCTAATAAAATTTCTCTATAAATTAAAGCTTTTAGTTTAATCAAATATAGTTAAGCATTAAAACATAAAAAGTTTTAATTAAAATTATTAAATTTAATTAACTTTCTAAAATCATTGCTATTTCAGCAATTAAAATGGAGTCTACTCCTTGCAACAAGAATCCTAATATAGTAGTGTCAAACCGAGAAGTAGCTGAGTCTTCAACTGTAGTACTTCTAACCTAGGGGACTTTGACAATTTAAGCAACAGGTACAGAACGTGAATATTTTTCAAAGATTTGATGATAATAAGAAAAGTTCTTCAAAACGATGATGATGAAGATGATCTCTATATTAAGGCTCTACTTGCACTATACTAAAGCTTTTTTTCAATGTATTCTTCATTTTAAATTTATCGTCTCTCTTAAATCGCTTTATTCACTTTAAAAAGGAAAATTAAAGTCAATCACTCTCTTAATGCGATTGACTGTCTTGTATGAAATTCCATTCTTTTTATATATGTTCGCTATAGATTAAGCAGAGATGTGAAGCTCAGGAAATTGGCGATGTAACATCACAGCCCTCTAGGCTAGAGAGAAATGAGCCCAGTATTTAAGAGTCTTATCATTAATAAGATATTCAATATGATGCTGCTAAAATTTTAAGGGTCTCTTAGGCTTAGAATTAAGATGCTATCTCTTTAAATTCAATGCTAATAGACAGTGAGACCTCACAGTTGCTGGAGATTTATGGAGTAGCCTTGCTATAGACGTATAATTCAGAACAGGCTTGAGTTATTCACTATATTCATCACATCCATATCGCAACTTAAACAATAAATCTATATACTCACTGTCATAAACAGACCCCAAACCTCGCATATACTCACTTAAATTACTAATATTTAAGCATTAAACCCCTACATAAACCCTAACAAAACCCTAATAAAGTATGCGTTAATAGTCTACTTTTATCAATCAAAAACTCAATCAAACAACTTCAGGAGATTTGGGATTTTGAATAGTTGTTAATTAATTTCAGCTACAAATTATTTATCAATATAAAATTTCTTTTTTAATTCTTCAATTAGAAACAGGATTTTATATCAATTAAGAATTGCAAAGATTTTGCGAGATTTAATACTTTTATTTATTTATTTATTTATTTAATGAATAATTAAATTTTTCTTTAATACTTTTAAATATAAAAGATTGATTAAGAGCCTTACTCAACACTTCAATTTAAAAATTTTAATTAATTATTTTTAATCTGACTCTAAATGCATCATTACAATGGAAGATTATCTCTAAAAACAGTTATTCTAGCCTTATAAAGTTGGGGAATTGAGAGTTATTTCCAAAAATGAAAGTAAAAATTTAAACGTTATAATCTCTGAATTTCAAAATATTGCTTGATCACAAAATTTACAATAAAAAATAATTAGATATACATTTATTATATTTTAAGGCAAGTTTTTATTGTCATATTTTTAGCAATACAAACATTCAAAAGTAGTACTTTCTCATTGTATTTTATTATATTTACTGAATATATTTTCTCATAAATACTGATATTAAGAATCAAAATGAAGAAGCAACTCTATTTAATAAAGAGCCTGAAGTCATAGAAATAGAACTTCGAAAGATAAATTTCATAATTTAAATAATTTATATTTATGTATTATGGTTGAAATATTTTTAATTTTGAGCAGTAAGATTCAGTACTAGTAATAATAAAAAATATTTCTTAATTATTGCAAAGTGAAAATGAGAAAAATGTTAATCGTTACTAATAAATGCTAACAGCTACTATATCTCATGAAATTATGAATCCACTCAATTCGATTATTACTTTATTTTTATGATATTTGTTATAAAATTCTTATATACATTTTCTCCGACAATCAGTCAAAATAAGATAAAAATCTGAAATATTTAAATTCTTAAAATACATAGGGAAATTATAAATAAATCATTCTCCAAACATAATTATAATTATTTATAAATATTTATTAAAAATTTGTTTGAATTTTATATCATTATATTAAATATGGGCTCAAGTGGTAAATTTTATATTTTTACTACTTGAGCCCATTTCTTATATTATTAAAATATATATATTAATATCTCATAAATTTTATTTTAATTTTTTATTTAAAACTTAATTACTTTTCTACTAAAATTAAAGTTAATTTATTCATTATTTAATATTTTAATAAAATAATTTATTTTATACATTAAAAATATTTATTTTTAAGATTTGATACTTATCATAGAAATTTATTTTAAAATTACTCATGTTAATATATAAGAATAAATTAAACTTAATTTTAATAAAAAGCAAACTTCATTTCAGTTTCCTATTATTAATTAATGTACTTAAAGATGTAAATTAAAAATTTTAATATATATAATTGGCTTAAGTTGCAAAAATAAATATGTTTAAATACATAAATTCATAATAAAATAAAATTCGTTCATAAATTACAAATATTTCTAATATGAAATGTTAAAAACGAATAAAGTTAGTATAATATATATTTCTTTGTATTTAAGGATTTCTTTATTGACGATTTTTATACTATTTTGACTAAATATTAATTTTCTCGAGTCCCCTAACTATACCTCTCCCCTAACTCAAAACAAATAATTTACTCTACTCTCTAATCATACATTATTTTCATTTGAAATTTAATTAATTTAAAGCTTTTGAATAAAACTCCATAATATGAATTAATTTTTTATAGATTTAAATTCATATCTAATATACCTTAGCACATGATCCCATAAAAAATATTTCAATTGCAAAATTTTAAATTTTTGCCATTTTTATTATATAAATAAACTTCATTTTTATATCCAAAGATATCTCAACATGAACTAAAAAAGGTTACTTTATTATAAATTGAGATAAAACAGAAAAATTAGTGATATAATTAGTATAAAATTTCCCTTTCTAGTTTATTGAAGATTTTAATTAATTTTAATTACTTGTCAAGAAACTTAATCTGAATAAAATACTTTAAGGACTCTCAAAGTTTTAGTTTACTGATTGGTTTTGGATTCTAGACTCTAGCCAACCAAACATCGAACTCAAAGGAAGCTACAATATATAATAGGAGTTATTGGAGTAATGTTCTTTAGTTGTGAAAAATATTTTTCTATAAAATTCTTTGAGAATCTTATTCTTATAAAATTGTCATACTACTTAACTATAATAAACTGGGACATGAAATCTTAGTTTTATTATGGGTAGGGTGCTCTTATATGTCAAATATCAACCTTTCTGGCATCGCAGAGAAATCATAAATCTAAGAATACAAATTATAACAGAACTTTTGGGATTATATATATTAGTTATATTTATTTTATATTTCATGACCTACTTTAAAATAATCAACACATCCTCAAGATTGATGCATCTTATGGTAAAAAGTTAAATTGACATTTACTAAATCAAGCAGGACTGCTTCATGCATACTACATTTTATTTTCTATATTTTAAAATTTTTTTATATCAAAATTAGATTAATATATTGCAAAAGATCTCAAAATAGAATCCAAGCGACTAATTAAATTATATAAGGATTAAATTACAATAAAAAAATAATTAACAAAATTCTAATTAATTATTATTGAATATATTAAATATCTAAATATGATTTCACTATAATATTCTTTATCACAATTACTGTCTCATTATCAGGTATATTCAACTTACATTGATACTTTGACTTTTAAAAATTATAGTCTATAATACTCATAAAATCTACAAATAAAAATGGAAAGAATTTTGCTATACAAGTTAGATTTTATTCAACTAAAATCAATTTTTAATTTTTGCTTTTAAATTTTCTTTAGTCCCCTAGGTCTAGCTTTTAAGGTTTTAATTAATTGTAACTATTAAATATATTAATAGACAAGAAACAAGAAAGACTTGTTTAATTTATAAAGGAATAGAATTAGTATTCCTTTTACCTTTTATTTAAACCTGATATTTAGAAAATAGAGAATGAACTTTTATACTATTACAAATTGGATATTGGGTGATATTTAAATAACTCATTAAAATATTTTTACTTATTAAACTAAGATTAATTTTCCTTAATTCATGATAATTATCATTACAAATAATATGAACTAACATTCATTTTTTTCGGCTTTGCATTCTATAATATAATTATTAATCAATAGGTCGGTTTTGTATTATTCTAATTAGTTTAATTATTATAAAAATTAGATGGTTAAAAGTTAGATTTTTTAAATATGATTTTTCATAAGTTCAATATAAATTGGATATAATTTATACGATTTATTAACAAAGCTTATAATTCTAAATTAAATAAAAAGGATTAAAAATTAGTAATAAAATTTAATGTAATTTAATATGGTGACATTTATATTTCAAGTGTGATTTATATATTTAAAAATGGTAATTAAAATTTATAATTAATGAAAGTTATGGAACTCTTTGGAATGCAGATTGAATAAAAGAAATTGAAATTAGATGTTCAAGTAGGTTTTGATAAAACTGTCAAATATTTAGGAGAATGGGAACGATATCAGCAAATCATAGTAAATTTTTTGCAAAATGCTGTAAAGTTTACAACATAAGGAGAGATTTTTATTTTAAAATATATTTTTATGACGATTAACGTACATCATATCATTAAAAAGTTTTATATGAGGAGAGGACTCTTTGGAAATTTTACCCCAAAAAATATTTGAGTATTAATGTAATATAAATTTAAATTTATATTGAATTTCATATTTGTGATGAATTTTAATTATTACCCTATTATTAAAGAGGAAAATTTAATGACTCATTAAGAATTATGAAGGGTACGGGACACCTACTCTTTTAAATTTAATAAATGGAATTGTGCTTTTATGTCCTATTGCTAATGGCCTGGGATAAAAATTTCAATTTGAAACTAATAAAATATGATTTCTAAAATATTTTTATTCAAAATAATTTTAAAAATTCCCAAATAAGAGTTTAATTAATTTAAATGTCAAAACTATCTTAAAGGAATATAAGTTTATTTATTAAATCTTTTCATTCTAAGCCTTAATATTATAGACTTGTCTAACTTTAGATAGTGATGATTTGCATATTCTTTGGTAGTCTTCTTAATATTTCTCATAATAATATATACTTGTTAAACTGCTAATCTTATAAATTACTTTTTGAATTGGCCCAATTATTTCTAAACATAGTAATTCTCTAAACAGCCCTCAAAAATAACAATAATTTTTTGGGTATAAATGTTTAATTTTTCCTTATGTTAAATCTAAATTATATCTCCTTGGTTTTAAGAAATCAAATAATTCAAAATATTTCAACTATTTTGAAATAGAACATAGGTTCTCGCAAATATTTATTTTCTCTATTTATAATGACATATGAATTAAATTGTTAAAATTTTTGTATAATTACTAAGTTAAAAATTAATTTAATAGTATTTTTATTTAAATTATTACAAACTAACTAAAGTACATTTATCAATTGAAACAGCTGATATAAGCCAAAGTTATATTTTTTAAGTGTAAACATTGAACAAGCAAAATTGAATGACAAATTGAAATTTAATTTATTTGTTATTTAGAGTTATAAAGAACAATGAACTTTATTTTAATTATTTGCTAAATGCAGCCAATGCGGATATCTAGTGACTAAAATCATTGATTCTGGAATAGGAATGACTGAGTATATATATATAATTTTATTCTAAAAAAGTCAACCAAGCAAAATCTGTTCCAGTTATTTAAAAGCGCTTCAGTTTCAGAAAAAGGAATGATTGGATCATCTGGAATTGGCCTAGGTTTAAGCATGAGTTATGATCTTCTAAAAATGATTCATGGTGTTGTGAAAGTGGAGTCAATACATGAACATGGAACCCAGGTAACTTTCAAGATTAATTTAATCTTAAATAGTTAATAAATTCAAATTTTTCTTGAGTTATACTTCAGTTATAAAAATTTGAATATGATATTGCTTTTTCATCAGTTAATCTAAACATATTAATTAATGTGCAGAATGAACTATGCAAAATATCTCATCAATTCTCAGGTGAAGATTATAAGGCTAGAAGTTAAGCTATTAGAATTCCAATTAATGTCCGGGTTCAATCATCCATTTTGAAAAAGCAAACTTCTTTTTTTACCTAAAATACATAAGCAATTAATAACAAAACAACGATGAAATTAAAACTCTCTGATAATACAAACAAAAGCAAAGAAAGTTTCCAAACACCTTTTTAAAAGGCAACGACTAGATAAATTATTTGTTTTTAAATTTGTACTCCTTCAGACCTCATATGTAGAAACTTAGGGGATTCATTTTAAATCTTAGATAAATTATTAAAAAAATATTTTTAAAAAAATGAAAGAATTACATAAAAATCTTAATGATTCAAATTGATCTATGTAAATATAAATATTTTATTCAAATTCATACTATATACAAATTATTATTGATTTAACTTTTTAAAAATTCAAGTCATAATAAGTCATTATTGTTTAACTTAAAATTTAATTTTTTTTCTCACTATATTAATAAAAAATGTATAATACATATTCTAGCTTTAGACAGTCCCATTAAACCAAAATCTGAAGAACATTTTTACCCCTAATATAGGAATAAACAATTTATTATTAAAATAATTATTTTATAAACAACACAAGAAGAATTTTTGGAGACGATATAAATTTTGACAATTTAAAGAAAAGCAAAGAGTAATCACTGTGTTTATAATTGAGATCCCAAAACTTTATTAATTGTATTTGTCGAATTTTTTAATTTCATAAGTATAGTACTAAATTAATATTTTACTCAATAAGGGTAAATCCTCTTATTTGTGAGAATCTATTAAATTATGAAATTGGTATCTTAAAATAGAATTTTATTTATACCTTTCTAATTAAATAATATTTACCTATTAATAAATTAATTTATTAATTATTTAATTTATTTTTTAATCCTTTCTATGGTGTAATATTTACTTTATTAAAGAAAATTAAAATTGGCTTATCCTTAGTGTTGTATTACGTTTTTCATTTAATGCGTATCTTCTGATCATTAGTTTATGAAATCTATATTGAATTTTTTTAAATATATTATAATGCTTTGGTATTTTAGGAATAAATTTGAAGTTAAAAATTAAATTAAAATTAAATAATTACTTATTAAGTTAGTGGCGGTTAACTTTATCGAAACATTGACAACATGGCATTTTTTCAATAAAGAACTCAAAATTAGGTAGACTTTGTCATTGGCTGTACTGTTTAATATAAGCCCTGAAGTGATATAAATTGGGTTGATATTTAGTGTTTATATAGATAATTTTGATACAATAATTAATTCAATTATCTCGCTCCAGGGATGAAATAAAAAGGACTGCCAATAATAATTTCCAGCTTGTTTTGAATAATCTATCGAGCAGGTACCATTTTAAAATCCCCATTACTCCTTATTTAGATGTTATAGTGATTTTATTTGTAGGTCATATTTGGGTACTTATTAGTTTAAGTAGAGAAAGCGCAGGTTTTATTAGATCCAATTTATATTATTTGAATATTAGGTGATTTAATTCAAACATATATTATCTGCTTATCTTTTTATATCTCTTGAATCCTATTCTCTAGTGTATAAGAAATGTCGTCTAATGATTGCTGAGGATAGTAAGGAGCTCTCAAAATTTTCATCTCTATTATACTTATTTTCTTGCTTGATATGCTTCTATGCAAAAATAAATGATTTTTTTTCATACTAAGTGCTAAATTAAAACTTGCTTTCCATATCGCTCTTTAAATAATAGCAACAACTGTCCATACATCCCATTAAACTGAACTATTGGTCCACTTCTCCCTAATTGGAAAGTATCCTAGGCTACCAAGAAATTTAGCTAACGTTATATATTCTCTTTTCGTAAAGCTCAATTGATATCGATGACAGCAACTACTTAGGGCAGAGGATTAACATATCATTTTCAGTATTTAAATATCTATGAATATAGCCAAGTTCATGCAACTCTTTGATAGCCTTATTCATTTCTGAAAATACGTCATTAAAATCTCTGGATATCTGTTATGATATAGATAGTCTCTCAAAGTCATTTCATATTTATTTAGCCTTAGTTTGACGAAACAAAAGGCTAATAAAATACCATCTACCTTAAATAAATTTCTTACAATTTCCACTCTAAGCCTCTCTATGTGCCATATATTCGTTAGTAAATTCATTTTAGTAATGTTCATTCTTAATGAGATTACTAAATGGATATAACTTGTATGCGATCTTCTCAATCACTATCAACTCTTTGTCTTGTTAGGCACTCTAATGTGCAAGTAATTTTTATACAGCTTCTAAGATCAACTGCATTTAGTGCAGGAATATGCAAAGCACTCTCTTCGAAACATGCTAAAAAGGGTATTGCCTGTAGATTGATTAATTGTTCCTAATCATTTCTGCTTTTTTAGCTTTCCTGCTATTCTCTTTAAGGTACTATTTTTTAGTCTCTTCATATAAAATAAAGACCTCAATAAGGTAATGCTTTTTTATATGCCTTTTAACTTTAGATGAGTGAGAATATGACTTCATGCATGTCGTGCACCAATACCTGCCATCTTTCTTATCGTGCTTAAAATGCACTTTAGCTTTTCCAGAATTAATCTCTTTTATATACTTCTTCAAGCTTTATTTAGTAGAAAGAAAATTTTAGCAGTCCTGACATTAGAATATCTTTATTTTTTCAACTGGTAGATGTTCTTTTTCTTCCTCAACATATCAATTTAAGTTTAAACTTCTATCTATGCTCTCATCTTCTGGTTTAATACCTCCCTCTTAACATAAATAATTTAAGACTTTTTAGTTTAGCCAAAGTTTAGTTATAATTATCCTGTTCCAAGAGAGACTATTTTACGATTTAAGTTAACCTCCATTTTTAAATTCAAATTTAAATTTCTATTATTAAGCTATAATAACTTCTCTAGTTATCGCAAATCTATAAAGAGTTGGCGTTGCTGAAGTATTGGTTGATTATGAGGAGTTAAAAATCATATTAATACTTTGTTTATTACTATAATTTTTCAAATTTCTTATTATTTAAAAATTGGTACCAACTTAGAAATATTCAGATTGGTGCTGGTATTAATTAGGTTTTGAACCATTTTGGAACTTTTCCATAAAAAAATCTCATTTGTTAAACTAGCCACTAATTAATTTTTGGTAATATTTATTTTGTTAAAATTGAAATTAAACGGATAAAGTACCAGTGCTATTCAAGTTTAAACAAACATAGTACAAATTTAAGTGAACTAAATTGATAGAAATAGAGCTCTATTTCTGAAATTTGTTACACCTTCTGCCAGCTTTCTCTATGTACCTTGACCTCCCATAAAATACCCTTATTTTATACTAAGAATTTAAACAGTGGGATTCAGAAGTTTATAAATTTAAATTTGAAATTCAATAACAAGAGAAGGAACAATGATGAAATCCTTAAGTAATGCGATGATAATTGAGGCTCAAGAAATATCAATGAGATTTAGTCGAAAGATATCCCTAACAACCCAGAGATTTCAGTCATTAATCTCTACGAGGATGTTATGAAAGTTGAAGAATTGGTTGTTTAACTTTTCCAACCAAGAAACAGCTCTCTAACAAACATCCAGAAATGAGTTTGTTCTTTGGCATTCTTGGAGTTTTAGAGAGAGCTATCTCAGAGAAGTAATAGTAGAAGCTCACAAGAAACGCTACTCTATTTACCTGAAGATTAAAAGAAGCATGGTATATTAACAGACCAGACCTAGCTCGCGGAGCTTAAGAAGCATCCTTACCTCTCTAGTAAACTTTGATTCATAATTTTGTAGGGAAACCTGGAACTTTTATACTCCTAATGAAAGAGCATGCAAAGGTTCACCGAGAGAAAGTCACAAACAATTCATGAAATGAGCAAGAGACTTTATATAGATTTTTAAATTCATATGAAATCAAGATCGATGCTGGTGCTGACTCTAGAGAAGAAACATGCGTCGTAGCTAGGCACAGGAAGAAGAAAAGAAATAGAAGGTCAATCCACTTAGGTGTACCTTAAAAATGTGATTTTTATTCATTCATTTAAATCTAATATTGTAGGAATACATTCGAAATTGGGAAAATATAATTAATTAAATTAATAATAAATCAAAATCGTGGCTGTTAAAGTTGTCTGATTCGAACGATCTTGGCCTCATTCGATAGAGAATTCAAAATTAACTAGACTTTGTTATTGGTGGTACTATTTTATCGAATCCCTGTAGCGAGATAACTTGATTTTATTAAGTGCCTCTAAATTCATTGAATAATACCCTCACATTAAACTCAAGTTATCTCGCTTGAGGGATTCGATAAAATAGTACCGCATATAACAAAATCCAGCTTGTTTTGAATTCTCTATCGAATAAGGCCAAGATTGTTCAAATCGGACAACTTTAACTGCCACGATTTTGATTTATTATTAATTTAATTAATTATGTTTTCCCAATTTCGAATGTATTCCTACAATACTTATTTATAAACCTTCATTCTCTTTTCTCTCGAAAAATTGCTGTATTATCTTAACTAACTCTCTTGCGTTGCTTTGAATCAAGTCTACTGTATCGATAGGCAAGTCATGCATAAGATGATACAACAGCAGTTTATTGTACTGAATCTTAATTAAACTCCAATAGAAGTTGATTTCTTTTATCTGTGTGCTAAAGGGAATGCTATACACAGGAGTTATTTTTTAACTCTTCTTTAGCTTTCATATACTTCTTAGTCTTATGAACTGATAAATTATCAATAAACAAGATGATCTCTTGATTGTTGAATTTATCTCCTACCTTATGCAAGAAATAAATATACAACTCTCGCTTAAAAGAGCGAGGATGAATGACATAACTTTGTACGCTAATACCAGCTAGAATTGCATGAGTGACAACCTTCAATTTTTATTCATAAATTTCTATGTTTTCATACATTTTGTGCCATGACTTATTAATAAAAGTGTTGAAGGTGAACACAAATTCATCAGCATACATGAATTTGATACTTTTTATCGACTTCCCCCTGCATTTACTCATAAATATAGTTTAAATTATTTTTATAAAATGGCACTGTAAAATCAATCACTCTCTTTACTTTGTTGAAAATCTTGAAAGTCATACCGTATCACCTGTAATTTTCACTTTAGTAACTATTGAGAGATGCTTATGGGAGGAAACTTGTGATGGAACATCACAGCTCGCTTGCCAAGTGGAAGTTTGCCCAATACTTCAAAGTTTTCAGTCGCAGAGGTAGTAAATATGGTGCTGTGAGAACTTTTATTTTCTTGCTGGATGTTTTCAAAAGCCTGAGTTATAATGCTTAACGGCGAATAAGCAATTATACTAATAGTAAAGGCACTCTTGATTAAAAACCTTGCAAATACTGCATATTTTGTACTTGATTGACTCAGTCTATACTAATACTATTACTCTACTAACCGCAAAAAGACCCTAAATATACCATACAAATAAAATCACTAAAACATTTAATTAAGTGGCTTTTATTGTCTAGGTTTCGACAAAGTTAACTCACTATATTAAATTAATAATTTTGTAATTATAAATATATTTCCCTAATCAAATGTATGTCTCCTATAATAACTACAAAATTATCATAAAACAGTAATATTTTATCCAATAATTGCGTTGTTTATAACATTTCTTTCATCGACTCAATGGTTTTTTTTTATTATTAAGATAGATGAGTTATAATATTTCTTGTTCTTCAGTATTTAAGGTTAGAGATAACGGTATAAATAAGAAAGGCAAAATAATATTACTGAAAAAGTTGGATGGATGGTGTTTGAATAGCTTAATGTTTAACATTTTTGAATGAAAAATAATCATAATATTTATTCCTCTAAAATTTAGACAATACAAAAATTAAAAATATGATGTCTTCAAAATATGCCAGGTTCATTTTTATATACTATATTTATATATAAAACCTTATCCAAATATTATATTTAAAATTTATTTCATTAACTTAACTTTGATAAAATTAAATTTATTAAAAGGGATTTTCTTCTTTTGAATCTTAAATTGCCCATAGTTCCCTTAAAGAAGAAAAGATGAAAGAAATAGAATTATTTTAAAATTCTACATCAATTGTAAGAGCACTTGGAAAATTTGAGTCAATAAATTCAAGTAATCCTATTAATAATGACAAGTTCAAAATAAATAACTTTGAGAAGTATTTTAAAAATGAATTGATAAAAATAATAACACCCAACAAACCTTAATCTATTTATAACATCAATTTCAAATATATAAATTAACTTTTTTGTTATAAAATAACTTCATATTTAATTGAAGAAAAAATTATTGATAAAATCATTTATGTAAATGGTATTAGATATTTAAAGAAATTTAGGGGTGGGAAGTTTCCTACCCAAAAACCTAAATTTCTTTTATTTGCCAAAAATATAAGAAAAAAATCATATCAAATAACTAAATTCTTACCCCTATGTTATGCAATTTTTAAAACTAAACTTTTAAGGTTTTCAGCTATCCCTTGTCTCATTACTCATTAGAAATTATTAAGAATATTATATTCTAATTAATATATTAATTTAATTTTCATAAAATTAATCAAATTTTTATCATGATATAAGACCAAATAGGTGTTTATATAAAACTTTTTAATATATAGTTATAAAGATTTATAAAAATTACATATATTTATATTTGAGCCAGGAAATTGCTTTTTTGGGGCAGGAATTTTTCTTCCTTGGGTGCTTGTAACAATTTGGGAACAAGAAACATCCTCTCCCCAATTTAGGAATTAAATATTTTATATTTAATTAATTTATTCAATGTTAAAATGATTTTTTAAAAATATATTTTTCTCTTTTTTTAAGATCAACATTATTATTATTGTGAAAATTTTAAATTATTTATAATTAATTAATTTAATTAATTTTTCATCGTTTCTTTATAATTTATACTTATAATAATTTCAATGTTTAAAGTCCTAACTCTGTTAATTCAATGCCTTTTGTAAGAGGAAGAAAGCATGTATAACAAAAACAGGTGGATGAAAATGTAACTCCAAAACAAATTTATTTGAAATTTTAAGGCGTTTAAATTTTAGAGTCTTATTAAAATTAAGATTGAAATGCAAAATCTGTATATCATATCTAGTTCTCTATAATATTTTTTTTTGAGTTTAGTTTAGGATTATTCATTATTACTTTGATGTGCTGATGATTTATTTATTTTCCAACTATTTTTTTCAATGCTTATCAATTACAACGACCCTTCCCAATAAACTTTTTCTTTCCCAAAGGTGTTAAGGTAATTAATTAAAATATAATATTAAGGATCCTAATTTTTTTTATATTACATCATCTTTTCATCACCGGGTAACCTCCTTCTAGAATCTATAACTGTTAAAGATTAAAAATAAGATCTAAAATTGATCTTCCTAGTTGTTGCCTTAATAAAAAAAATAACTCCTAATTCTTAATGAAAAAAGTTACTGTTTAAAATTTTAATAAACTAACTGGTTTTTATGTATTTCTTTCGGCAATAAATGTTTTTATAATTAACTTATTCAAATGTCTGGGAATTATTTATAATATAATTACTAATAAAGAATCATTTCAAATTTCTACTGCTTAAACTAACTAGGCCATTTCCTAATATAAATCGATATAGCTTTAATATTCTTATGATCTCCTCAATTAGCCTCTTTAACACCAAATTATGCATTCACATTTATTATAATACTTCTTATAAATATTGAAACAAATTAGTGTAGGCTACCACAAATTCTTTTTTCTTAGCTTTTCCTTTGTTAATTTGCAAACAATACAAATCCTTATTCATTTTCATTTATTAAAGGTTATATATATATATATATTTAGAAGTAAGATTAAAGGATGAAATAGATGCAGTCTAATTTATCAATTAAAAATTCTATAGGTTTTGTTTCGTTTTGGTCAAGAGCTTAAGATATATACATATACAAATAATTATTTAAGTGGCTACTCGATACAGACAGACCCCCGACAATTTTATAGTTATGCCTGAAATTCTTACCTGCCCTAGAATATTTTCGTGGTTAACCCCTATTATTATAGGCCCGACTAATTCCGGTACCCCGGATTTTGAAACCGGAAGGCACTCGGCTTTTACGAGACAAGTCCCGGATCTGAGAACCTCCTCAGAATACGTCAGGCAAGGTATAGGGGGACCACGCCAATAAAAACGTCGACAGTTGATCATATAAGTCGTGTTAAAACTAAATGATACACCTATTCTTGCAACCTGGGGTTGAGTTCACCAAGGATAGGGTAGGAGTTAAGAGACAAACCGCTTGGATTCTCAGATTGGACTCTATTTGCTGATGAAAAGTAAGAAAAATCTTGCATAAGAAATCTTCAGCAGAGTATCTCTCGGGGTTTTCCCCCCTCAGCAAAGCCAAATAATAAGTCTTTACTGAGAAGGGGTTTTACCCGAAACATTAGAACTCATAAGAAAGTCAGTCATTTCAGTAAGATAAAATTCATTCAGTAGCGCACAAGACTGATAAACCATGCAGGGGGTTTCAGCGTGTTTTCCCCTTGCCTACCTAGTCGTGGTGGCATGTTAGCATGAGGCAGATGCCCGAACAGGCCTCCACGTACCTACAGGGGAGAGTTGACTGATGGTGTCGAAAGTAAAAAGAATGAAGTAAAACTCTAATAACTATCTGGATGCTTTAGCCCAGTATTAATATCCAATAAGCTTTATATAATAATAATAGCCCCTATTTCGAGGAAAATAATGATGAAACATCATATCTCACCATTCAAAAAGGCTGATATAATATTATAAT
>ARYC01002363.1:0-79413 GCA_000711775.1 Oxytricha trifallax
AATTCTTTAATTATATATATATTAGCTATCGATTAAGCTCAGGAAATTGGCGATGAAATATCACAGCCCTCTAGCTAGTGAGAAATGGGCCCAGTATTTAAGAGTCTTATCATTAATAAGATATTCAATGTGATGCTGCTAAAATTTTAAAGGTCGTTTAGGCTTAGAATTAAGCTGCTATCTCTTTGAATTGAATGCTAATAGACAGTGAGACCTCACAGTTGCTGGAAATTTATGAAGTAGCCTTGCTATAGACGTATAATTTAGAACAGGCTTGAGTTATTCACTATATTCATCACATCCATATCTCAATTTAAACAATAAATCTATATACTAACTGTCTTAAACAGACTCCAAACCTCGCATATACTCACTTAAATTACTAAAATTAAAACATTAAACCCCTACATAAACCTTATTAAAACCCTAATAAAGTATTCACTAATAGTCTACTTTTATAAATCAAAAACTCAATCAAACTACTAAAAGGGTTTTGGAGTTTTGAATGTAAAGGTAATTTTTATTATCTTTTATTTAAGCTCTTTTATATTATCTATTCCAATATTTAGTTTTAATAATGGTATAGTAGTTTTACCTATATTTTATCTATTTCCTCTCGATCTTTATCAGAAAAAACAGACACAATTTAATTATTACTAAATATGTGATTTTCACAGTATATACTGGATCGTATTTCACCAGTCCGACTAAAAAATTCTTTTTTCAAATCTAAACTCATTGAAAAATTTTAAACTCCCCAAAACATTAACAATCCTTGATAGTTTTGCAATTATTTCTTAATAGTTTCTGGTACTCTGAGGTATAAATATTAGTAACTTTTCTTCATGTAAATTTTACTCGAAAAATGACTAGCACTCGCTTTTATATCTTGCAAAATATCTAAAACTTAAAAAAAGATATTGGAAGAAAAGAATTTGAATTAATTAAAAATAAATACTAGTAAAAAAGTAATATTATAAGCTAATATTTAAATCTATTTATCCTCAAATTATAAAGTATTCTTTATCTAAAATTCTATTCTAAATATAAATTCATTTATTCATAATTTCAAAATATTTTCTATAAAGGACTCTTATTTTAATAAAATTTAATATTTATATAAATGATAAAACAACCTAAATGGTTTTATGTTTTTACTATTAAGATATGAGGAAGCGACACTGTCAGCTTTCTTCCTCCTTTTACCAAATAAATAAAAGTAATAAACATTTTACCACTATATTATTATTATTAAAATACAATTAAATCGAGGAAATTTGAAAAATAAATTCTTAATCTGAGTTGAAATAATTATAACTGCCACTAATTACAGTAGCTCATAGATCAAATTTCATCATTGGTACTTACTGTTATGTTCGTGATGGTACAACCGTTACATCTTAATGCATTTCTTTTTTTTAAATGTCATTTGATCGATTTGACCTTGGTATATTTCTGGTCAAGTGATTTAAGTATAATTAAATATGTATAATTAAATAGTGTAAAATAAATGCAAATATATAGATTTAGATCTTATTTTACTAATTATATAAAATGGCTTAATTTTTTTTGATATTGTTCTCTTCTCTGAGTCGTTGTGTTGCTCCACTTATCATTTTCATTTCCATCTCATTATGAGTTGCTTTCAATAGTTTCATACTCTTCTAGGGGCTTCATAAAGTAACGCCAAGTCTATTGTATCAAACGGCAACTTATGGATTTTGCATTACAACATTTTCTGTGAGGTAGATCAAATGGCACCTCGCTTCGAATGCCTCTCTATCGATGTCTTGGAGCTACTTAAGTGGTAATGTATTAATGATGGCCACAACATAACTGTCTGTGTATTCTAGATGCACCTTGCCTTGCTTCACTTTACTGTTTCATTAAATGAAATATTTGAATTAATTATTAGAAAATAACTATTTAATTATACTTAAATCACTTGACCAGAAATATACCAAGGTCAAATCGATCAAATGACATTTAAAAAAAAGAAATGCATTAAGATGTAACGGTGTACCATCACGAACATAACAGTAAGTATCAATGATGAAATTTGATCTATGAGCTACTGTAATTAGTGGTAGTTATAATTATTTCAATTTAGATTAAGAATTTATTTTTCAAATTTCCTCGATTCAATTGTATTTAAGTAATAATGTAGATATCTCCCTTAAATGTATTATTTTACATAACTGTACAATCGTATTGCAAAATTATACCTTCATTTAAAACTAAATACTCATAGCAAATTTTTTGATTACTTTAAATTAATATATTTAATTTATTAAATTCTATTAAATTTTGAAAAATTTGCCTATCAAGTTTTTTTTAAATTTTCTATCCAAATTTATAAGCAAGTGTATATTTAAAATAAGAGGCAATATATTTACCTATTGAGAGGGGAAGTTTCTTGCCCTTTACATTAAATTTAATATTGTTTGGCAATAATAATATTAGAATCATATATATTCCGATTCCAATTACCTTTACCGTATACTAAGCAACTTCTAATGATACATAATTTTATAGGTACATTTCTATTTATATATTAAAAACAATTATAAAATAATCGCATTTTAATGAAAATTAATGTGATTTTAATTAAAATTTAAATTCTTTAATTTGTTAGAAATGATAATAGATGCGAGATTATAAATAACTATATCATTGATGATAAAGATTTCTAGAAATTAAAAAAGCATATTTTTTTAAGACAGGAAACTCCATTCCTTGGGTGAATATAAATTTTGAGGCAAAATCTTCCCCCCTACTTACTATATACACATATTATTTTCTAAAATAAAATGTGAAACTTACAAATTATTGCACGTAATAAATAAGTTATTATGTTTATTTCTTTTAAAAGTTATTATCATTTCAGTCTTTAATATTTATTAATGATAATAGATAAATTATATAATAAAATATAGTTAGTTATCAAACTGAGTCGCAAATTTTTTAATTGATTGATAAAAAAGCCTTTTTAAGCTATAGAACTTCTTGTATTATGTGAATTTCTATGCAACGAAAAATTGTTTTTATCTCCTATATTATCAAAAATTTCCTATCATATAGTACGATAAATATTAATTTCTTTGGTTAATTCATCCAATCAGTAATCATTGTCGAATTATCCATTATAAAATTAAGAGGGCTGACTGATCTCAATATCATTCCATAGAGATTGAATGTCACCATCTATTATTATTTTTGATGACTTATTAGATTACTTACTCTAATTTCTATGAGTCTATACTAAATGTCCCACAAATAAAATAATCTTTTGTTTTCATTTTTTATTTCATAATCGAAACCCCAAAACCCTTTCAGTAGTTTGATTGAGTTTTTGATTGATAAAAGTAGACTACTACTGCATACTTTATTAGAGTTTTAATAGGGTATATGTAGGGGATTAGGGTTTAAATATTAGTAATTTAAGTGAGTTTATGCGAGGTTTGGGGTCTGTTTATGATTGTGAGAATATAGATGTATTGTTTAAGTTGCGCTATGGGTGTGATGAATAAAGTGAATAACTCAAGGCAAGGCTACTTTATAAATCTCCTGCTACTGTTAGGTCTCACTGTATATTAGCATTGAATTTAAAGAGATAGCATCTTAATTCTAAGCCTAAAGATTTCTAGAATTTTAGCAGTATCATATCGATTATCTTATTAATGATAAGACTCTTAAATACTGGGCTCACTTCTCTCTGGCCTAAAGAGCCGTGATGTTTCATCGCAAATTTCCTGAGCTTCATATCTCTGCTTAACCATAGCGAACATATATAAAAGGGATATCTTACAAGACAGTCAATCGCATAAAGAGAGTGATTGACTTTAATGTTACATTTTATAAGAATAATTTAAATTATATATTCGATTAAATGCAGAGGTCTTAAGAGCATAATATAAAGTTTATACACGCTGATGAAGCTGTATTTACATTCAATACATTTATATCAAGGTCTTGGTACAAGAGGTATAGTAATATAGAAGTTTATGACTAAAAGGTTAATATATAAACTCATGCAATCCTTGGTGGAATCAGTGAAGATAGTGGCCTAGAGACTTATGTTATCCACCCTCGCTCTATAAAGACTGAATAATATATTAAATTCTTACAATAACTCAGAGACAAATACGCTGACTAAGAGATTATTCTATTCGTTTATAACTTATCAGTTCAAAAAAACTAAAGACTCAAGCAAAGAATATGAAAGGCTAAACATAGCACCTGTATTTAATGTTCCTTAAAGCCCTTAGTTCAATGGAATTGAATTATCTAAGGGTTTATTGAAAAGCCAATACAAGAAACTTTTACTATATCGCTTGATGCACGATCTGAAGAAGACACAGTAGATTTTATATAGAGTGTTGCTTAAAGAGTCAGCGATAATAAAGCTAAAGTATGCACAAGAGAAGGGGGATTTTGTGTATATAAATAAGTTTTAGATTTAAACGAATGAGTAAGTTCACATATTAAATATGCCCGTTAAGGGATTTGGCTTCTCTTTCTTTTCATCCTACGAAGGCTTGCTTGAGCACATGTTTCTTCTCTTATTGCCAGCTCCTGCATCTATGTTAATCTCTTCAGGCTTTTAGAAATCTTTGAAGAGCCTCTTACTCAATTCATGTTTTACTTGGGTCTTTATATCTCTGTTAAATTGCTGCGCTCTTTCATCAAGTATATGGCAGTGTCAGGTTTTCTATTTAGTTAGAAGACTATGCTTACTTGAGATGCAAGTATGCTTTTGAAGTTCCTACAGCCAGGTGTCACTTATTTTAATACCTTGCTTCTCTTTTTCATGAGAAATGCTGTAGCATTTCTTGTGAGCTTCTTAAATAACTTCATTTAAGTACTCAGGTTTCAGAGTTCCAAGAACACAAAAGAAGAAGTTTCTCTCTCTGGCAGCTTATTAGAGAGCTGTAACTTTGATGGAAGGTAGAGAGCAACATCTGATCACTCATAGCATCATCGTAGAGATTTATTACTGATATTTCAGGGTAGTAAGGTATCTCTATCATCCTAATTTCATTAGACTTAAATGTTTTTTACTCTTCACTCAGTAAGGCTTTTAAAAATGAGATTTTAGTCCCTCCTAAGTCGGCAAGAACAATCCAAATATAATGGATTTATTAATCTTACTTAAGAACTTACATTGCTATACCAAATATCTATAGGGTCCTCTTTACTTCGAAATTTTCCTAATAAATCTTAAGATTAAATTCTCTTCATTGCATCATTCATAGACTCCATCTTGCTTTCTCTTTCTAGATAGGTTAATGTAATAATTTAAAATTATGGATATTCATTCAAAGTTTATTAAAATCTTACTACTAAATAAGGAGCTACTGGCGGTCAACCTTGAAAAGATATGCGGAGAAGCATTGAAAAACTTGCTCCTAGTTTCACATTTTATCAATCTATCTCCATTAAATTGCTCCTAATAATGTTTAATTATTTTAGGAGGCCCTCCAAATTATATTCAAACATGATTTGGAGAACCTCCTAGAGAAACAAACTTCATTAGGAGTATTTTAATTTGCTAAAATGTATAGAATTCTCATAAAATATGCCAACTTACAGTGGTTAGTTCATTTTCTTACCTCTCAGCATTAAATCTACCAGAGTGTCTTATAATCTACTATAATAGTTTATGTAGGTAGATTTTATCATTATTATAATAAAATATATCAGCAAACTAAAATGAGCGCTAACCTTTTGAGAAGAGCGGCATTACTTGGGTCAAGTCAATAAAATTATCATTCTAGCAACCAAGAAAAGTAGAGACCAAGACGCCTATACTCAGTGGGAGCCTTCTTATGACAACTTTGACCAGTCTAGCTCTGAGATTTAAATATAAGTTAAGTAGGAGATTATCATAGAAGCTGTCTAAATTGAGGAGGAGGTTAAACAACCCTCCATAGAGCATTCAATATTACCAGCCAATGTTAGCTATTAATGCAAAGAAGGCTATAAAGTTTTCCCTTACAAGTCAACTTATAAGAGACACTTGAGGGATATACACAACGATATGGCTAAGCAAAATCTCAAGCATCAAAAGAAGGATGGGAAGTATATCTGTGAGTTCTCTTAGAAGCCATATTCTCATACTAGAGAACTCAAAGTGCACTTAAAGAAAATCACAATTAAAGTTTCGTCTTTATTCATGAGCCTACAGGGAATGGATTCCTTTAAAAGAGAAGATCAAGAAACCAAATGGAGTCTCTTAGAGTTGAAGTGTAGAAGTAAGTTAAAATGAGGAAAGCAGTAAAGAACTTTCCAGTCTCTGAGATCAATAAAATCATGGTTAAAATAGAGGCAATGAAGATTCCCATATTAAAAATTATTGACTTAGATTCTTGCCTAGAAAACTATCTCACTCTAGAGAATAAAATAGAGAAGAGAGTCATTACCATAACTGATGACTAATATGCTTCCAATATATATCCTTTCAATTACTTACTTGCTGATGACAAGTGCCAAATGGAATTTGCTAATGAGTATTATGCTCTTTAAAAGGCAAAGTCAAATGAGTGCAGACATTTTATCTAGCTTGATGCTATTTTACTTGGTAAAGATCGTGTAGCCTTCAGGCTTCCTTTACTAGATATGACTTACAGAGAATTCTTATCTTACAATAGATGTAAGAGATAAATTAACTAGATAGTATTGCAGATAGTTGAGGGGATTGAAGAGCTTAACAAGCTAGGTTATGTTCATAGAGACTTAAAGCCAGAGAACATCGTGATGAACTTTCAGCCTCTTAGAGTTTATATTATTGACTTCAACAGAGCTCAAAGAGTGCAAGCCTCTGTATAAGGAAATGATATGGCACTCCTGGATATTTCCCAGAGAGAGAACTGGTGAGATGGAGACACTTAATGGGTTATCTGGGCTCTAGCAGTAATAATAATAGAGAGTGATATGCCAAGAAACGATTACTTTAGATGCAGGAGTTAGAGAGATTCTAAGCAGAGAATCAAACAATATCTCGATAAAAATAAAATAAATGGAGGCCTCAGAGAACTTGCATACTCAACTATTATCAAGCCAAGCTAAGAGAATTAACAAACAATAGAAACAATCAAACATCAACTTAGAAAGATAAAATTCAGAGAACTGCCACATGACTCTAAGCATATGTTTGTGTGAAATATTTAAAAAAACTAGCTTTTTATACTCACTTAAATACTAATATTTAAAAATTAAACTCCAACATAAACCCTATTAAAATCCTAATAATGTTTACCTTAATAGTCTACTTTTATCAATCAAAAACTCAATCAAACTACTGATAGAGTTTTGGGGTTTGAATCATCTAGATAAAATAAGTCATGAAAAAAAAAGTATTATTGAAATGTAAATACTTTATAAAAAAATTATTTACTCTTTTATTTTTTTAAAATATCCCTTTGTCATAATTTCGAGATAATAACTATTAACTAATATATAATAATAAATTTAGCAACTATTGAGATAAAAAAATTTTCTTCTTTTTATTAATAAAATGAAATTCTTCTTTTCACTATTTCTAAAAAATTTGTTTGTATAAAATTTAATATTATTAAGCTTATCATGAAAATATTAATATTTTATAAGTATATTACTTTCTCAAAAGTAATTAATAGGTTGGCTTAACTTTTAAATTCTGATGCTACTTTCAAATAAATTCTATACAGAAATTTATGTTTAAATTTTCATTAATTTAAGGTAATAATTTTGAAATCATTTTCCAAAAGAGTATATTCCTATAATATTACTCAAAAAGACAAGATTATAAAAATATTAATATTATTAATGCTTCAATTTTATTGTAACAAAGGTAACTGAACTTCTAATTATGATGAACTCTCCTCTTTAGCTAATAGAATTCAGCTCATTCATAAATAATTTATTTATTTATTTTGGGAGAAGTTGAATATTGAAATGATGGATTGAGATATAGTTTATCAAGAATATCAAGGGATCTAAACGTCAATATAAGCCTAGAATTGAGAATAAAACTAATTTAAAATTGCAAAATTTTATTACAACCTAATTTTTTAAAAAATAATTCACCAAATTAATACAAAATTCTAGTTATTCTGACAAACATAATAATAAAATCCATACAAATGCTGTTTTGGTATTTTAAAGTTAAATTTATTTGTAAACTATATTTTAAAAATGAAAAATTTAAAGTTATTCATTTAAAACAAACAGTATAATGATCATTTTATAATTAATATCATAAAATGATATTAATTTATTTTTATAAGGAATATTTCTTGGATAAAATATGATTCAAAAAAGGATGATACCTAAGAAATAGAGTGATGAAAGCCAGTATGAGACATTGCTATATAAAAAGACAGGTTTTGGGGGAAATAAAAAAAAAATAAATATAGACGAATTAATTATCTATCTTTCAAAAGAAAGAAAATAGCAAAAAGAAGTTTTTCAAAAGAAATATTTATCCAAATCAAGATAACATACTTCGAAAGAGTAGTAACAATTTTCAAGAAGTTAAAATAAGTATTTTCATCTCATTTTTACAATAAAGAAGTAACACTAGGACAAATCAAACAAGCTTTAAATAATCAAGATAACAAAGTATTGTACAATATGTCAAAATCTTAAATTTATATAAGAAATCGTCTTAAATTAGCATCACAATATTTAAATTCTATTCTTATTAATCTTAAAACAAATACATTCTATTTACTTAAATGAACTCGTAATTAATAATTAAGTTAATAATTTTATGTTTATTTTTGTCATAGTCTTTTTTCTCTAAAATAAGCGAATATTCTGTTTTGAACAATTGTTAAAATAAATTACTTTGAAAAGTACGATACTGAAATCTTGCATAAAATTTTCAATCAAGATCACCTTTAAATTAAAAAAAAATTCAATAGAAATTATAGTTAATTAAATTAAATTGTATTAATTTTGTGCAAATAATTCATGAAGAGCATTAAAATTGGATATTAAAAATTATTGAGTGCAATTTATATTATCTTTTATTGGGATATCGTATAATTAAACACATACAATTTATTATTGTAAAATTCATTAAAATTATCTATAATAATCTTTATAATCTGATCATGAATAAACAAATAATGCTATTAACCAAATTTTATGATTTGAATTAAAAATATCTGGGAATAATTCTATAACGTTTATTTATATAAATTTATCGAAAAGAAATAGTAAATTAATTGAATTACTCACTAATTAAATGAATTGTTTTAAATCATTATTAATATTATCATTCTGAGTTAAATTTCCACTACTAAACTTATTAGCCGTCTTATATGTTTCATTTATTATGTTGAATTTAGTGGATTTAGGGATTTTATAGAATTCATCAGTTTTAAGATATATAATAACTTTGTCACCAAGCTAATTTTTATCAAGAAGTGAATATGATCTATAATCAAATCTTATAATATTTATTAAGAAAAAATAATTGAGACTAATGAAAAAAAAGAAATAAATATTTTAAACAAAAAATTTGCGTACCTCATTGTATAACAAATAAATATTGAAACAGTATTTAAAATCTATTTTAAGATTCTATGCGTTTAGGATTAAAATTTATTAAAACAGCGTATTCACATAAGCAGTTGTATTTTCTCTTATTAGTATTTCATATTTTATTTCATAAATATTGAGATAGTTGAATAATTCGACAAAAGCAGGGATCACTGATTTATAGGGGTATTTAATAAATTAATTAAGAGCAATATTATATAATTTAAGGTACTGTATAGTACCTAATTCAAGATAGGAAGTTGAAGTTGGATCAATAAATATTTGACTCCCTAAATTAATACATCATGATTATCTCAATTTGTCCAGGAATAATTTATTTATAAATGATCTCTCGTTAGTACAACTTACTTCTGCAATAATTAAAACTTTAATTTGTAGAAGCATGATATAAAATTTGTATACCTTCTTAGATTTCTAAACATTTTTCAACACAAATCATTTTATCAAGGTCCAAAAATAATTAATTATAATTAGTTAAAGTCTTAAAACTTTATAATTCCTTACAAAAATCAGTAAATAAATAGTATCAATAATTGAAAAGTTAGAAATTTTAGAATTTTAAATTTTGTTATAAATAATTAGATTAATTTAATAGTTTACAGTTATCGTGAAATACATTTGAAATTGTGAAATTATAATTAAATAAATCAAAATTAATTCAAATTAGTGGCAGTTAAAATTGGCCAATTTGAACGATCTTGGGCTCATTCGATAGAGAATTTAAAATTAGCTGGACTTTACTATTGGCGGTACTATTTTATCTCATACCTGGAGTGAGATAACTTTCCTTTAATGTGAGAGTATAATTTAATGAATTTAGAGGTCATTAATTAAAGGTAAGTTATCTCACTCCAGGTATGAGATAAAATAGTACCGCCAAAAGTAATATCCAGCTAATTTTTAATTTTCTATCGAATAAGCCAAAGATCGTTCAAATTGGCCAATTTTAACTGCCACTTATTTGAATTAATTTTGATTTATTTAATTATAATTTCACAATTTCAAATGTATTCCAGGATAACTGTAAACTATTCAATTAATCTAATTATTTATTGATAAATTTTCTTTTCTTTTTAGAATTAATTTTTTAACTATTAAAAATAAAATACTTAAAAATGTATTATTCTAACATTAAATACACTAGCCATCTTTGTCGCACAATCCTTGGCAATCAATAAAAATTATAAAATAAAATATTTTAGGAATACATTGATTTGGAAAATTTAATTATAATTAATAAATTAAAATAATAAAATTAACTTTCTCGAAACCCTGACAATATGGTGCTTGTTTGAAAGAGAATTCAAAATTAGCTAGACTTTACTATTGACGATATGGCTCTATCGTATTCCTGAAGTGAGATAACTAGACTTTAATTTTTGCATTAAAATCAACTAAAAAAATAACTCAAAATTAAAGTTGATTTATATCTCTCCAGGGGTGCTATAAAGGGGTATTGTCAATAGTAAAGCCCAGCTAATTTTGAATTCTTTATCGAACAAGTACCATATTGTCAGGGTTTCGAGAAAGTTAACTGCCACGAATTTAATGATTTAATGATTTAATTTATTAATTATAATTATTTTTCCCAAATCAAACGTATACCTACAATAATAGTAAAGCAAGAGCAAGCTACAATAAATATGATATATTATTTTAGGATTTACCTCAGCAGCTTCTATCCACTGACAGATATGAAGTTTAATCACAGAATTGCAATTTATTATTTATTAAATTTAATTGGCAAGTGCCATCATTATTTTATTAGAACATTTAAGAGTTTATGCAACTATTACACTTTTGCTTATTTTCACATAGTCCGCAGCCATCGCCACATTCTAAATGAAAGAAACTTTAGTACCTAAAGCTAGAAAATTATGATACATTACCTAAGCATTTCTAAGTTTTGTTGTCATAGAATTGACTTGAGCTTTTACACAAAATAGAATCAGATGTATTATTAATGAATAATTAATGATAAAGATTTTTTAATATACTTTATAATGTTTTAAATTAATGTGATTTAACAAATTAAAAATTACAAATTGATAGACTAGTTGTCAAAATTATGAAGAGTATAATAACAAATAAATTTGAGAAGATTGGAATATAATAATTAATTATAGTTTTTAATACAAATGAATAGAAAATTATATTAAATTTAGAATATTTATGAAATTAATTTTCTATAAATCGTATCTATAAATGCAATATTATTAGTAATAATCTAACAAATGACGATCTCCAAAAGAGCTGCATTTATTAGGATGAAAATATTGATAAAATATTATCGCTTTAGTGAAAAAGGAAAACAACTTATATGGAAATTTACAAATAATTTAGGACATCATAATTTATATATCTTTAATATTATATTTTATAAGTTATACAATTTTATAATTAAGAAAATTGATTTCTATCTTTCAATATATTTTGTTGCTATAAATTGATATCCCATCCCTTTGAAAGTAAAGGTATGGGTAGCTCTGAATGAGGGAATCAAACGAAAAATCATTCTTACAACATATAATTAATAAATCAATAAATATACAAGTTAAAGTTAATTAAAAGGTCTAAAATGATTTCTTATAAAGGTTAATGTTTTTTTAAATATCATTATATATATATATATAAATAAATCAAGCTAACCATGAAATTATATATAAATGAAGTATATATTAAAGCAAATTTGCAATTCTCTTTTTGATATATACTTATAATTTTATTATAAATAAATAGTGATTTTTGCTTTCTTTTTCATACAGACAAAGCGTTAATTTTATCCTATTAATAAATGAAAATAGCGGTAAATCACTATTTAATTATTATGAAATTATAAGTAAATATCAAATGGAGAATTATAAAATTGCTTTAATATGTACTCCATTAATATTTAATTTCATGTTTAACTTGATTTATTATATATCTAGTATAATAATTTAACAAAACATTAACTTCTCTATATATTTTATAGACCTTTTAATTTATTTTTATCATGAATATTTGTTGATTTATAAATTATATATGTTGTAAGAATAATTTTAGTAATATTTTTTTTTGTATGATCCCATCTCAAATATACCTATCCCCAAAGTAAAGATTTAAATTTTTAATGACACTTTTATTTTGACAATTTAGGAAGATAAATAAAAGTGGTATAATGTCAAAAATTAAAAATAGACTACATAGATATTTAAATGATTAGATTAATATATAAGAATCAAAATATTAAAATAAGTTATTCTTTATATGTAAACCATTTATACCACTTAAAATATAAAATTTAAATTCTTTATAAATAAAACTCAATGATCAATTTTTATTTTAGTGAAAATATAAATATTTTAAATCATTTCATTTATATTTTTATCTTTTAATTTTTCCACTGTTTTAATTTGGTTAGACCTTTTAATTGATAAAAGAAATAGATTTTACAATTAAATATTAATAGGTTGGATAAATTTTAATCACTTGCCTTGAAAAATTACAGAAACCAAGCTACTATAATATTGCTCTTCAAAATTTAGACCAAGTCTAAAGTGGGTTAAATTTAAAATTAAAATAATTAACTCTGAATTTCCTCATTATATTTGGGGGGGGGGGGGGGGTCTAAGTCGGTGGCAGAAATTTTTCGAAAACCTAAGTCGGTGGCAACATTAATTTTTCAAAATTCACCAAAATCCTAAGTCGGTGGCATAATAAAATTTTTTTCTTTTTCCAATTGGGAATCAATAAGTACCTCAATATATATAGAAAATTTTATCACAGAAAGTTAATCAATCTCCATCATAACAACTTAGACATTTGACGGACACAGTTTAACATATAAAATAAATTAGAATTCATAAATAATTTGTATCCCTTTATCAAATAATTTTAAATAAAAATATAACTATATAAATATCAATGAAATATTATCACATTGAAAAATAATGATATTTTGAAAAAATTAAAATCGAAGTATGTTATACACTAATTGTCAATGTGATAATATTTCATTGATATTTATATAGTTATATTTTTATTTAAAATTATTTGATAAAGGGATACAAATTATTTATGAATTCTAATTTATTTTATATGTTAAACTGTGTCCGTCAAATGTCTAAGTTGTTATGATGGAGATTGATTAACTTTCTGTGATAAAATTTTCATATAATATTGAGGTACTTATTGATTCCCAATTGGAAAAAGAAAAAAATTTTATTATGCCACCGACTTAGGATTTTGGTGAATTTTGAAAAATTAATGTTGCCACCGACTTAGGTTTTCGAAAAATTTCTGCCACCGACTTAGAGACCTCCCCCCCCCCTTATATTTATATTGATAAAATTTATCAGATACTTCTTAAAATAAATTCTTTTTGGGCATTCATAATTTTTTTTTCAGCAAATTTAAAATAATTAGGACTTAATTAAATAAGAAGTTTGCGCTTAAATTTTAGCAATCCCTTTACCTTTATTTATTGAGTTTAAATGTCTTGGCTTTTTCATATCACAATTTAAGAGCAACTACAGTTAATCTTAAAACTTATTGTATTTAGATTTTTTAAAACAATTTCTTAGGCATTTACATATTCTTATTTAAAAATTATTATCAACAAATTATTTCTTAATAGCAGTTTCTGAAAAAATAAGAGATACAATTTTGAAAAAGGCAACGCAAGCAAGATCTTTAAATAATCCATATAATTAAATTAGAAATAAAAAAATATTTAATAGATTATTTTATTTTGATGATTAATTTAAACATTTAATTTTTAATGAATTATATAAAACTATTTATAAATATTATTACTAAATATTAATAATTAAGAGTAATTATATATTATTAATTTTGAGATCGATCTAAAGTTCATAAAAAATGATTTTAAATAATTTTCTCAAATATAAACTAACATTCATGAGCAATATTTTTATTTTAAAAAAATTATTAAGGATTATAATCAGGAATAATAGAAAGTAATTTGTTTCTAATAATAATTTTTTATTATTAATAAAAAAATTAATTTCTAATTTATTTTTATTAATTCGAATATTGTAAATATATATTAAGAATTAAGCTATAAATCTGATTAAAATTAACTTTCAAATAGTTAAACATAATTTTTTTTCAAAATTAACATATCTTTAGAGATTGCTTAAAATTAAATCTTGAACAAAAAAGTGTATGGGGCCTCAAATAAAGAAACGAGTCAAGCAAAATTTTCAATTTATAAGCTTTAACGATTCCAAAAAAATTTAAAATGCTATATTTATAAAAAACAGTTTTGGGAATTTTGTCTCATTTAAAAGTAAGATAAAAACTGAACAAAACTGTAAATAGTAAAAATTAAACTCATGATTCATTGAAACTCACAGAGAAAACTCATGTGACATTAATAAATATCTTTAGTACTAGAATTTTAGCTATTCATTAAATTTAATATTTATAAAAAGATTATTATTAAATATTTATTATATAAATATATTTAAATGACATTTATAGTACAGTATCCCATAATGGGTTGAAAATTTATGACGAAGTAAAATGGTCAAATATACAGATCTTACATAGGAAGCAATTACATTTTTTAGAATTAGTAAAGATACAAAAATTTAGGAAGTTGTATAATTCTTAATACAAAATATGATTATTAATTTATTGTCTTAAATCTGATTTTTATATAAAATGAATGAAATTAAATTAATTATTAAGCGTAGGCTACCGAGTAAAAAATCGCGATTCATCGGTAGCCTACGCTTTGAATTATATTGTTATTTTATAGTTTGACAAAAAAGAAAGTTCTCACAATTTATTATCTAATTCTCATATTTGAGAATGAAATATATATTGTTTTTTTAAATCATCATATCTTTTACTTGTTTAAGTATTAGTTTACTAGCAAACAATTAGATTGCTCATCAAATTAAAGAATTATTATTATCAATTTTTATTATTTAATTATTGTTCTAGAAATATATTTTTTAGCAAATATATTTCATTTCTTTCTCAAACGAGTTTGTTTTTATGAATAATTTAAAATTCAACTTTGATTTTATACATTTTATTTTTAATCTTGTTTAATTGATTTAAATTATCAAACTAATTTTTTTGAAAGTTAGTTTTAATATTTTCTGATTTTAGATTTTGAATCCTTAATTTGATCATAAAATTCTATTTTCTATGTAGAAATTCATTTAATATTCATGATTATTAATTTATTTTCTAACATCAGAAATATTGAAAACAATAGTTAATTAAATGCTTAATAAAATATAGATCGAAAGTATAGTTAAAGGAAATTTTTTAAATATAATATAATCTTAAATGAAAATGAAGTCAAAGATAGTAAAACTAAGCATTAGCTTTATTGGTTATCATTAATTTGTTTAAAATAATTATTTTAATTTTTTTCCTTGAAATTTTTCTGAAAAGTATAAAAATATTTTAAAATATAGACTAAATGCTACTTCATCGAATTGAAATATTATCAATAGTTTTAAAAACTATTGTCAAGATAAAATTAAAATCGATGGAATATTTATAAACTTACTTAAATTGTGAGAACTTTCTTTTTTGTCAAACTATAAAATAACAATATAATTCAAAGCGTAGGCTACCGATGAATCGCGATTTTTTACTCGGTAGCCTACGCTTAATAATTAATTTAATTTCATTCATTTTATATAAAAATCAGATTTAAGACAATAAATTAATAATCATATTTTGTATTAAGAATTATACAACTTCCTAAATTTTTGTATCTTTACTAAATATAAATTAATATGTATTGTAATTTATGATAATCAAATTATTTAGTTATGATTATTGATTAGAATATACCTTAGAATTTAATAAAAGCTCGCATAACAACAAAAATTAATGTTTAAGGCACGTCAATACACGCCTTCTTGGTGCTTTGTAATTTTTTATAATATAACTCTTATGAAATCGAATCTTTGTGGAAGAGTTTAACACTTTTACAAGTATGACATACTTTAAAGGGGTTGGAGAATAGAAATGCGCAGATTTTTCTTTTTCAAAATTAGTATATTTTTTTTAAATAGAGGATCAATTTGGTCAAAATGCAACCTCGGTGTGAACGAGTGACATTTATAAAAAACTTCTTTAACTGTATGAATAATGATTTGCCATAATTTACTTTAAAAGCACAAATATTTCTTGAAAAAATAAAAAATTTAACTTGAGATAAATACGCAATATTTTTTTTCATTAAACTTTTTATTGTAATTTAAATTAACAATTTAAGAAGATAAACTAAAATTTGTTATTTTAACAAAATTATGTGAGCAGCAAAAATTGTTTTTAAAAATAAAATTAATCAAAATGCAATAATATCGAAGCATTGATTAATTATATTTGTAATTTAAGACAATTATTTTTTTATATGCCTAAAATAAAATCCAGATCTGATAAATCTAAAATTACAGTTTAGTTCTGGAACTTTTTGCTTATATCTGGAATTCCTGATCGATTCTGGAATTTCCAAAAATTCCAGATCTGTACACCCTATCCATTTTATTCTTGTTATTAATGGCTAAAAATTGGTGCTTTTTCTTTTGATTAATCACAAAATTAGTTTTTAGAAATTTAAAAAAAAAAAGTTACATAAAAAAATTACATCATTGATGAGACTTAGGAAATCTCCACTTTTACTTCTTATTTTTATTTAATTTACAATTATAAAATGAAAATTATAAAATTCAGAGATAGAATTCCTAATGTAATTTTTTAAATATTTATAAACAAATTTTAGTGATTAATCATAGTAAAAGCTTTATTTAGCCATTAATCACAAAATAATCACAAGAATAAATATAATCAAAAAGGCTAGAATGTTGACGCTTATGTGAGAATGTTTAAAACTATGAAGTTTTCTTGGGATGAGAGAACAATCTTTTCTTTGATAAAGCAAAGTAAGGATTGAGAGAGGTATTTATATAGAGTGATGTTAAGTTAAATATACCATTAAAATTATATTTATTTTTTAATAAATTACTAAGCTTTATTTAATATGGTAACATAGTAACTGTGACTGATATGGCTTTATAATATAAATAGCGGGATTAATGAATAAATATTTAATTGATATGTAGTTGATTATTAAATAAAAAATTATAAAAATAAATTCAAAAAATAAATATTGTTAAAATAGAATTGAATCGGGAATAAAAAATGAAAATGTTAATTAATGTTTAAATATTATTAAATGCCATTAGCTAGAGATTCTTATAGATAAAATATGTTTTTAGTACTTACCGTTATGTATCTGTACCTAAGTAGTATATTTTATTTGTTCTATAGGTGATCTTCTTTCCTCGGATGTCATTTGACTCAATTAACTGTAGCATAAGTTTGATTTAATGAGTAGAATACATGGATTTGATAAATTTGACTAAGCTAACCTGTGGATAAATTATTACAAGTTTAATATGTAATATAATTTAACTAATAATTTTAAAAAACACCACGGCAATACCTATATAGATTCCGATATTCAATACATTGCAGTTTATAAGCTGTGCCTATTATTATCTCGAGTGGCTTGAATAAAGATAAAACTTTTTACATTGATTCTTTTGCTCGAAATACAAACCAATCATTTATGTGAGTAACTGATGATGATAATAGATTTGTTATTAGAATTTGAACAAGTTAATGTGACACTCATTTGTGTTGGTATTTTAGGCGGAGCGCGTTATCACTCATTTCAGAATTTTTAAATTGATTGAAAAAAATGAGCTATATTTATTACTCAGATATTGTCTAGCACTTTATGTAACAAATAAAACATTATAAACAAAATCTACGCGCATGAATGCGAACATTCTAGATACGCCCAACCCCCCATTTGTTAAACTGTAAGATAATTATTATCAAAAGGCAACTTACTTTATCAATATGCGTCTAATAATGACAAATACAAGTTTTTAATTGCAATAAATTGAATATCGGAACCAATCTATGTATTTCACGGATCCATTTCTGACCCGTGATGTTTCTAATAATAATGAGTTTAATATAATTACGCTTTTAATAATTTAACCAGAAGTAATCTTAGTCAAATTGGTCTAATCCTTGTTTTATCCTCTATAAGTATAACTTATTCTGCAGTTAAATGAGCTAAATGAAATTTCGAGGAAAGAAAATCACCGATAAGCAAATAACATATACTGTTCAGTTATAGAAAAATAACGGTAAGTACTAATTAACAATTTGATCTATAAGCATCTCTAGCTAACGGTAGTTAATTATTTTTAAATATGACTTTATATTTTTATAATCAACCTTCCCGATTTAATTTTATTTTCACAATATTTATTTTGATTATTTTTAATAATCAATGTATTCTTATGTATAGATTCAAAAATATATTTCATTATGCAAAATGATTAAATGATCAATTATTTAAGAAATTAATAAATTTATGAATTGAATTACAAGTTATGTGAAAATTTACTTAAATAAAATATTAATTGGTTTATAACGTTTTAATATATTATTTTCTTATAGGTATCAAATGTCATTTTATAAATTATTATTTTTAATTATGGATAAGAATATATTAATTGATCATTAAAAAATTAAAATTCTATTATTTAAATTGAAGAATCTGTAAATTAAAAAAATTTATTCTATGTTGAATTCAATATTTCATAATTAATTTAAATTCAAGGATTGCCTAAATATTAATTTATTAATTTTTAATGTAAAAACTAATATTTTAAATTTAGTTTGTAAAGGCAAGTATAAAAATGTTATATTTGAATATAACACCTCAATATTATATATTTATTAAATTAAAATAGTAATTATGTAGAAAAATTTTTGTGAGCATATTATTTTTATTAATGTCCTTCAAAACATTCTAAAAGTAATCTTTCTTAATTATGCTTTATTAATTGTTAAATATTCACTTTTATTAAGTATATCGTTTTCTATGTTAATTTTTAAATCATCTTCTTGTACTCTATGATTATAATTTTGGATATTTGATTGGGTTTTTCATTTAATAAATATAAATTATTATTTATAACATTTAAAAAGAATTAGCGACTTTACTTTAATTATCCGTGGTTTCTGAAATTAAATTTTGTTATTTTAAGTTGAAACTTTTGCAGCCGATGATATTTAAGTGATCTTCTTTATAATAAACTTTATAAAAGAGTTTTTATTCCTTGGATTTATAGAGAAATCGCTCTACAAATTTAAAATTAGATCTTCCCTTATTTAAATATAATTAGAAGTAGTCCATATAATTGATCAATGCTTTAGAAGTATAACATTCTTATTTAAATATTAACTTTCTATCAAATTAACTTTCATTTAAATCAAACTAACTTTTGTCGATATATTTCTCTAAGTATTTTTGGTTTTTTGTCTTTCTGAAGTAGCATTATTAGAAATTGTTTCAACATAAGGCATATGTAAGATGATTTATTTGTTTCTTTAATTATCTTATCCAACAAATTATTCTTGTAATTCCTTATATGGCTTTTACTCAATACTCTTAGCTCTATTTAAAGAGGATGGATCTATGACAATTTCAACATTCCGGTTTTTTTATTTAGAGGGTGGAGTTTGAGCAACATGATTTTAGTCATTTATACTTGCCCGATAATTAAAAGCTGATATGCTTTCAATATATGCCCCCCCCCCCATGAAATCCTCAATAAAAAACTTATAATTTAGTCTTAAATAAAATATAGATTTATTTTATATATAATAGATATATGAATAATAGCAAAAGATTCCTTTTATTTTAAAACTTAAATAAATTTCTTAAGAATATTAGAATATTAAAAATTAATTAAGTTAAAATAATGATAAATTTATTAGAATAAAATCTCAGAATTTAAATAAATATCTTATTACCAAGAAAATTTATTTGAAATACATCATACAAAGCTTTATAGCATTATTTAGTATAATGAATAATATGTTTAATCATAATAATTAATTATTATTTTATAAGGTTTATCCATGTAGAATGATTTCAAATCTTTTAATATGGATATAAGAAAATGTAAGCAATATGATGAACTAATAGGGTAAGTTTTTTTATAAAAATTGAAAAACGGGATTTAAGTGAATTAAGCCTCTGGAAAAGAATTTTCTATTTGGGAAGGGATTTAGGGTTGTAGGTTTTATACTGAGTAGATATACTTAGTGGCATAATATTTTTGAAACGTCTTTTCTTAACACCTTCTTATTTTTGGGAAGAACTAAACTTTTGGATTTCAAATTCATTAAATGAGTAAAAATATAAATGTTAATCAAAATGATTAAATTAATCAAAAATAAATAATAGTTTTGTAAAAAATTCTTTAAAAAACATTTTAATTATTTAATAAAAAGTTTAAGCCACACTTAAAATAAATACATAAATATTATTTGGGATAGATTGTGACATAAGGTTAAATTAATTATATATTATTTTATGTTAGTAACAAAAGAATATTTTATTTATTTTATATGATATTTAGTATTTAATAAGACAATTAAAATTATCTTTTATTTTATATCACTTTAATTAAATATTTAAGAGCTTTCCTTTTTAATAAATTAAAATGCTAGATGTATAAATAAGTGATTTATTAATGTGATTTTTTATGGAAAAATTTAATTGATGATTTATTGAAAACTTTACTACTCTCTCTCTATCCTAAACCATATATTAATTTAAAGTTATAAAATTATTTTATTAAAAATTATAATATTTAATAGAGAAATTTATTATACATTGCTATAATTATTTTTCAATTAATTTAATTATATCTACCAAATAATTCAATTTCTACTTAATAGCGCTAACTATTTCTCGTATTCTAGGTAAAATCGTGAGCTTTAATTAGTAAATCCACCTTCCTATTTCATAATTTTTTTCTAATTAGGAGTTTTTATCATTTAAACAAATTGCACTTAGTCCTAATATTGATGTTTATAATTCCCTTTTCCCTTCTAAAATAAGTCTTCCAGATTTTAATCGTCTTATTAAGGCTTTTTGTTTTGAGGTTTAATTTTGAATTTAAGACCAATAGATCTAATTTCAGAGTCAGTCTTCTTTTTAGAAAATCTACTTTTATGTTTCTTAACTTTTACTTCACAAAGATTCTATTTAATTGGAGTTTTTTAAGATAGCTATAATTATTTTATCAAATCTATAATGATAAACAATATTATAATTAGTATCAAATTCCAGCTAGTTAATGCTTTGCACTTTTTACTCTGAGATTATAGCTTTTATAATTTAAATTAATTATAAAATATTTTATTTATTTTTATGTTTAATTTGATTTTAGAATTTAAACTTTCTAATCATTATTAGTTGCATCATCATTGTTTTCTATACTTTTCCTTATCTTAAAGTGCTGCTCTTAAGCAATTAGTGAGTTAGACATAATGATCTTTCTTAATAATTTTGAGATAATTTTTGCAAATTTTAAGTTAATTGTTGATAGCATACAGTATCCACAAAGAGCTAAGAACCAACAGTTAACAAGTACTATTATTATAAATACTAAGAGCTATATTAAAGTAAATTACTTATAAATTTTAGAAAGTGTAAATTTAGCAAAATAATATAGGGTGTTGACGTCAGGACGTCCCGGGGTCGTCATGACGTCCCAACTCATGAATATTAAAATAATCAATACCCCAAAACCCCATAATTGTTTATTTGTGTTATTTTGATTAGAGTAGTATTGGGGATAGGGGACTCTTTTTTATTAATTTCATCTTGGTGTTAGATTCAATGTTATTTATAATTATCAGGACGGAGAATTTATTTTTTTATTTTATATCATCACTACATGTGGATAACTGTTATGGAGAAATTTATCATGTAAAATAATTTAAATGAAATCTCATTATTTTGGGTTAGTTATATTAATCAACTATTTAAATTTTAATAAAACTCCTTCTTATAATTCTAAGAGACTCCATTTTTTCATTTTTTGAAATTCTTTTGTAATAATATAGTTTTAGTATTTTAGTAAATAATACCAACTAGGCTTTGAATTAAATTAAAACTATTCCATTTAAACTTAAATATAATATAACCTGGATCTAATTAAGTTTTGGTACTATTAAAGTGATGTACCAATTAAGCTTAAAAGGATTTAGAACTAGTACTTATTAAATTAAAACATTTAAAGTGCGAATTTAATGGAATTAAATTGGTAAAATAAGGAAATTTAGCTCTGAAATTTGTTACTCTTTTTTTAAAACTTTCTCTATTTCGTTAGATTGTTTACCTCCTATAAGATGTTTATAAGAGGTATAAGAATTTATAGAAATTTTAATACTTATTTTTGAGATTTAAATCCATTTATAATACTTTTAGTTCAAAGAGATTTTAAGATTGAAGCTATTAATCACCTTAAAATCACTCAATTCAAGAATATTTTTATTTAAATTTTACTTAATTTACTATTTTTTATGTCTTTGGTTAAACATATTTTGATTAAGAACGGAATATAAAAGAAATCAAAGTATTGAATTGAATTTGAAAATAATTTACGTTGAAAATTCCAAAAAAGTTGTGCAGAATATCACAAATTTTTTAAATTATAATTCAATCATTAATTTCCTTTAAAATAATCCTTAAAAGTGATAACATACGAGAAAAATGAATAAAATAATAAATGTCAATAAAAATTTTCTTTCATTAAAAAAAGTGTTTCACCGTATACATATACATAATCATAAGATAATTTTAATTTGATTATAGAAATAGATCATAACAAATTTTCATATTTAATTAACTAGTGTAAAAATGATACTTCCTAACAAAAGGGAATCTAGTCTCTAACAATACCCTATCATCAATAGAACACTTATTAATTTTATCATGTGGTAGGATTTTGGAATTTTATTATTCTATGTTTTTATATGTTGGGACGTCTTGACGAGGCTGGGACGTCCTGACGACACCGGGACATCCTGACGACACTGGGACGTCCTGACGACCCTGGGACGTCCTGACGACCCTGGGACGTCCTGATCGTACCTAGGACGCCCTAACGTCAACACCCATAATATACGACATAAAGTAATATTTTGTTTTTTTTTATATTTTTCATTGAATATGATATTATTGTGACAAAGATTTTATGATTAAATAAATGAAAATTTTAAATGTATATAATTTTATTCACTTTAATTTGGTATTTTGAAATATTAATATCTATAATTTTAAAGTATATTCACTTTCTATATGTAAATTTTTTAAAACTTACAATCACAATATTTTTTTTAAATAAAAATAATAAGAATGTGTCTTAGTGTTTGTATTTAGGTAGATTTTTAATTTTCCCTAAACATAAACTAATCTTTTGTTTAAGTGAATAAGAGATAGTTGAGAGGGAATAGGAATTGAAAAATAGAATGCTTAATTTAATAAGAAAATTACAAAGAAATCTTTAAAATTTATATACTTTTGAGAATATATATATATATTTTTGAATCAATAAATAATAAGAAGAGTTGAAAAAATTTGGGTAAACTTAAAAATGAAAGAAGTTTGTATATAAGCTTATTATTTGTATGTATTTAGCCTCTACCTCGTTATTTATCTTAATATTATTTATATAATCTTTATAAATAAAAATGATTAAGGATTTGTGCTTTGATTGTATCTGATATTTCATAATTAACAAAGTAAAGTGCCCCAAAAAAGGTTATTAATGAAGTCATAATTTCCCTTGACTCTAATTAATTTATCACTGGATTCTTATAAGGTTATATATTTGATTGAATTCTCAAAAAGATGCTTAGAGTAAGAAGACTTAACAAAGCCTTGAAAATGTTAGGGTATAGATTAAGAAATACATTAACTGAAATTAAGAAAACCTTCCTTAAAATATTTGCATATTCCCAGTAAAAGTACTTTCTTTTAAGGCCTTAGTATATCATTTTATATTTCTCAAAGAATATAGGATCATCAAGTCTTTATTAATTTCTTTTTAGATACAAAAAGCTAGCAATTGGAATGCCTACTACCCATAAAATTATGCCTGGAATACCTATTCCTAAACTCCATTTTAAATGAGATCCTTCCCAACATTTTATTTCCAAATCAGTTTAAAGCCAGTATTATACACCTAAAAACTCATTAAACGATTATTGATAAAAGACTGCTACTTAAAAAATACGATAAGAATTTATAAAAGTAATTCAAAAACTTATGGCTACATATTAGTAATCAAAGTGAGTGTAGAAAATAATTTTCTAAAGTTAATATAAATATATGAATTTACTAATTTGGCAGATCATTTAAAGTTTTTATTTTTAAATTTTGGTTTGAAAAGATTATTATAGGCTCATTTTTGTTGCTTGGTAAAGTATAAAGATCTTTAAGACCTATTTTGACTTAATTATTTTCTATTTAAATTATTATTAATCAAATATTATCAAAGATGAGAGTTATCTTATAAATTAATAATTTATATTCCTTACAAGCATAATCGAACAATAATTTAAATTATAATTAATAAATAGTATTTTTATACCTTGCTTGAAGGAATCTATTTAGTAAATTTTAATAATATTTTGTCAGCTCTTTACTTAAAATACTATATGTTAATTAATTAATTGTTCATATTTATAATTGATTTACTTACTTTAAATGAATTACATATAATATTTTAGATTGTTTTATTTACAATATGATTTATGAAATATGCTGGTGTTGTATAGAAATATTATAAAGTTTAAGATATAAATAAAAATTCATAAATAAATCTTATAGTTTATAATCCACAATTTTTGTAGCTTGCAAATTGATCAGAGTAACTCCATAAAATAGCAATTCTTATAGTAATGAAAAATTATAGAATTTAGATTATATATTAAACAAGGCATAATTATTATAATTAATATCTAAATTGATTTGAAATTTATAATAAAAGAATTTATAAATATAAGGATTTGTAAAAAATAATCCTTTTTAACATACTTTGTACTTTTAAATATGAATTAATACTTATAAATGAATAAGAATAAAAATTAAAAATTATAAAATCTAAGATTAAATTCAAATTTAAAAGTGTAGATTCTCACCTCTTCATATTTTGATAACTCAAATTGTAAATCTACCTCTAATTTTCATAATTTTTACACCCCTAACATATCATTTTCATAATTTATTATAAAGTAAATAATAGACTCATACATAGACCCTAATAAAACTTTAACAAAATTTGCATTAACTGCATTCTTTATCATAAACTAATATAGAGGGTTTAGGGTTTTAATTCCTTCTTATCTAACTCCATACAGAAGAATAAACTTGATGTCATTCTAGTAATAGTTGGATGAATTGCAAACAATAGAACAACGCATGATACTATGATTTATCTTTAGAATTGTAAAAATGATGTTTTTAAGAATAACTTTTTCAGAAAGAAAAACATAACGAATATTATACCAAGTACCACTGGAAGAATTACTATAACAAGCACTTTAAAGTAATATGTCGAGCTTCCTGGCTCAGTAAATCCTGTATCTTGTAAAAAGCAGTCAAATGAAATGAAACTTTCAGCTGTTTCTCCTACAGCTGAGTAGATGCCAAGGAACTCTTAGAAATAGACAGGCCAATTTAAATTGAAAGATGAAGCTGAAGTCAATATATGGAAATAGTTCAGCAAAATTCTGATGATAATACTTGTTTCACTTTCCTAAGTACTTTTTAAGTTGACCCACAATAGCAATATTAAAGCGATTACTAAGGCCAAAAATATTCCCATAATATAGAGTAAATTAATAGCTTTTGATGGACAAAGCCCACATTCATTAATAAATAAAGTTTACAGTTAAGTGTAAGTTTTTTACAATATATTTTATTAAATATGAAATTATGAAATAAAATAAAAATCAATCTTATTTAGTTTACTGCTTGAGCTGAAGAGAATATTTAGTAATTAACCATAAAATAAAATATTTAGTTAAATTTTATAGTATTAAATCAAGTAACTAAATTAATTCAGCATTAACCTTATTTATTTCATTTTTTAAATTGGATTTAATATTAACATTTTCTATTTGTTTAAGTAATGTATTCATGTTTTCCTATCCTAGTAAATTATAAATCATCATAAGCAATCAAAACCCCATAACCCCTGAAGTTGTTTGATTGAGTTTTTGATTGATAAAAGAAGACTATTAACGCATACTTTATTAGGGTTTATGTAGGGGTTTAATGTTTAAATATTAGTAATTTAAGTGAGCATATGCAAGGTTTTGGATCAGTTTATGACAGTTAGTAGATAAATTTATTGTTTAAGTTGCGTTATGGATGTGATGATTATAGCGATCATCTCAAACCCATTCTAAATTACAAGTCTATAACAAGGCTGCTCCATAAATCTCCATTAACTGTTAGGTCTCACTGTCTATTAGCATTGAATTTAAAGAGATAGCATCTTAATTCTAAGCCTAAGAGACCACTAAATTTTTAGCAGCATCACATCGATTATCTTATTAATGATAAGACTTTTAAATATTGGGCTCATTTCTCTCTCGTATAGATAGCTGTGATTTTTTATCCACAATGTCCTGAGCTTCATATCTCTGCTTAGTCTATAACCAACTATATAAAAAGAATGGAATATCTTACAAGTCAGTCAATCGTATAAAAGAGAGTGGTTGACTTTAATGTCCCATTTTTTAAGGATAATTTAAATTATATATTCAATTAAATGCAGAGGGCTATTACTAATAACATCAATATCATACACGTTGTTGAGGCAGTATTCACCTATAATACCTCCATATCAAGGACTTGGTATAAAAGATATAGCAACATAGAAGTATATGATTAAAAGGTTAAGGTTTAAACCTATGCCATTCTTGGTGGAATAATTGTAGATAGTGGCCTAGAGACCTATGTTATTCACCCTCGTTCTATAAAAACTTAATAATATATTTAGTTCTTGCAATAACTCAGAGACAAGTCAGTTCATAAAACTAAAGACTCAAGGAAGGAATATGAAAGGCTGAACATAACACCTGTATTTATTTTTCCTTACAGCCCTTAGTTCAATGGAATTGAATTATATTGGGGGTTATTGAAAGGAAATTACGGGAAACTTCTTCTCTATCACTTGATGCACGATCTGAAGATAGACACAGTATATTTTATTTAGAGTGCTGCTAAGAGAGTTAGAGATGAAAAAGCTAAAGTATGCGCAAGAGAAGTGAGATTCTGTGTATATAAATAAGTTTTAGATTTAAACTAATGAATAAGTTCGCATTTTGAACTTGCCAGTAAAGGGATTTGGTTTCTCTTTCTTATCTTCCTCTTAAAGCTTGCTTGGGCCTATGTTTCTTCTCTTATTGCCTGCTCCTGCATCTATGTTCATCTCGTCTGGCTTTAATAAATCTTTAAAAATTCTTTTAATTAATTCATTATTTACTTGAGACTTTCTCCCTCTCTATTTTATTTGCTGCGCTCTTTCATCAAGTAAATAGCAGTACCAGGTTTTTCTATTTAGTTAGAAGACTAAGATTACTTGAGATGAAAGGATGCTTTTGAAGTTCCTACAGCCAGGCGTCCTGATTTTAATTCACTGCTTCTCATTTTCTTCAGGAGAGATGCTAAAGCGTTTCTTATGAGCTTCTTAAATTACCTCATTTAAGTACTCAGGCTTGAGAGTTGCAAGAACACCAAAGAAGAAGTTTCTCTCTGGCAAATTATTAGAAGTTGCAGCGATGATGGAAGGAAGAGAGCAGTATCTGGATCACTCATAGCATCGTCATAAAGGTTTGTCACTGATATTTCAGGGTAGTTAGGAATCTCTATCATCCTAATTTCATTAGACTTAAAGCTTTTTTCTCTTCACTCAGTAAGGCTTTTAAGAATGAGATTTTAGTTCCCTCCTAAGTCGGCAAGAACAATCCAACAACTATAATGGATTTATTAATCTTACTTAAGAACTTACCTTGCTTTACCAAATATCTATATAGGTCCTCTTTACTTCGAAATTTCCTATTGAGATAGAATTCTCTTCATTGCATCATTCATAGACTTCATCTTGGTTCCTCTTTCTAGAAATGTTAATGAAATTTAAAATTATGGATATACGTTCTAAGTTAATTAAAATCTTACTACTAAATAGGGAGAATCTACTGGAGGTCAACCTTCAAAAGATATGCGGAGAAAATTTTAAAAACTTGCTTCAAGTTTCACAGATTGATTTCCATTTTTATCAAATTATCTCCATTAAATTGCTCCTAATAATGTTTAATTATTTTAGGAGGTCCTCCAAATTAAGTTCAAACTTTATTTGGAGGTTTTCTAGAGAAAAAAACATTATTAAGTGTATTTTAATTTGCTAAAATGTGAAATATTATCATAAAATATGTCAAATTACACCCATTAATGATACTTTTATTTTCTATCCTCTCAGTAAAGAATATATAGAGTGTCTGTTAATCTATTATTATAGAGTGTCTGCCTGGATTTTATCATTATTATAATAAAATATATCAGTTAACTAAAATGAGCGCTAACCTTTTAAGAAGAGCGGCATTACTTGGATCAAACCAATAAAAATTATCATTTCAGCAACCAAATAGGGTTGAGACCAGAGACGCTTGCACTTAGTGGAAGTCTACTTATGATACTTTTGACGAGTCAATCTTTGGGATTGAAATATAAGTGAAAAAGAGGTCAACTACGAGCCTGCTCTAATTGAGGAGAAGGTTAAACAACCGCCATTGAACATTAAACTTTACCAATCAAAGTTGACTATAAATTCAAAGACTATAATAAAGTTTTCCCTTGCAATTGAGATATATATATATACAACGATATGGCAAGGTTATATCTCAAGCATTAAAAGAAAGATGGAAAGTATGTCTTTGAGTTCTGTGAGAAACAATATTCTCAAACAAGAGACATCAAAGTTCACTTAAAGAAAAAGCATAATCAAAGTTTTGTCTTTATTCATGAACCTCCAAGTAATAGATTCCTGTAAAAAAGAAGATAAAAAAACCCAGTGGAGACTCTTAGAGTTGAAGTGTAGAAGTAAGTTAAATAAAGAAAGCAGTCAAGAACTTTCCAGTAATGGAGATCAATAAAATCATGGTTAAAATAGAGGCAATGAAGAATCCTATATTTAAAATTATTGAATTAGATTCTTGCCTAGAAAGCAATCTCACTCTAACTCTAGAGGATAAAATAAGAGAGTCATTACTGAGACTAATATGCTTACAAGATATATCCTTTCAATTACTTCCTTGCTGATCACAAGTTCCAAATGGAATTTGCTAATGAGTATTATGCTCTTTAAAAGGCAAAGTTGAATTAGTGCAGAAATTTCATCTAGCTTGATGCTATTTTACTTGGTAAAGATCATATAGCCTGCAGGCTTCCCTTACTTGAAATGACTTACAAAGAATTCTTCTCTGACAATAGATTCAGAGATAAATTAGCTAGATATTATCGCAGTTAGTTGAAGGAATCGAAGAGCTTCACAAGCTAGGCTACGTTCATAGAGAATTAAAACCAGAGAATAATATTATGATTGATTATCAACCACTGAGAGTATACATTATTGATTTCAATATGGCACAAAGAGTGTAGGCCTCTGCATTAGGAAATGTATTAGGTAGTCCAGGTTATTTCCCTGAAAGAGAAGATTGGAGAGACGGATACGCTGCATGGGATATCTGGGCACTAACAGCAATAATTATAGAGAGTGACCTGCCAAGAATTAATTACTTTAGCTGCAAGGGTGAGAAAGATTCAAAGCAAAGAATCAAGCGACAATTAGATAAGTGTAAGGTATTTGGAGGTCTAAGAGAGCTTGCATACTAAGACATAATTAAACCAAGTTAAGATAATTAAGTTACAATAGATGCAACAAAACAGCTGCTTTGAAAGATAAAACTTAGAGAACTGCCTCATGACTCTAAGCTTATGTTTGCGTAAAATATATTAAGAACTCCCTTGTTATACTCACTTAAATTACTAATATTTAAACATTAAACCCTATTAAAACCCTAATAAAGTATGCGTTTATAGTCTACTTTTATCAATAAAAAACTCAATCAAACAACTTCAGGGGTTTTGGGGTTTAATACATGAATGACACAAATTGCCTCCATATCCAAAATCGCAAAGTTAAATTGAAGAACTATTTGTAGTTATTTGGCCTCCTATACAAGCTTTTTCATTTAAGCACTCTATTATGTTAGTTGAATAGTAAGATGATATAACAAAATGAAATATAAATAATTGTATATGATCTCCAATATCCTTTGTTCACGCTAATTTTATCTTCTCCTTAGCAGTCACTGTGTGCAGGACATTTAAATAAAAATATATAAATTAATTCGTAGCACTCATATGAAGTTTCTTAAAGAGAATAAAAACCCAGTCCACAAATATAACACCTATAAAGAAGAATATAAAAGTTTAAATTTATTACTCTTCGTTTGAAACAATCTCTCCCACAACACATTATCTGAAATCAAGTTATATTTAAACCCCAAAAATTCTTCAAATTTTAAATAAAGTTGTTTTAAGAAGATATGTTTTTTTTTTAAAATAAAAAACAATGCTTTATTTAAAATTAGAGAATTAGTGGTAATATATAATATTTTTATATTGATTCTTGATTTAAATTTCTCATGATCTTATTCACAATAAAAAAATAAAGCGTTCTGTAAAATTCAAATGACTCTAAAATTTGGTTTATTAATAATATGCATAAATCTCAGAGTAAAATAATTTACAAAAATTCTTTAAAATTGAAATCATTTAATTATTTTTCATAATTAATTGTAATAATTAGATTTACTATATTAAAAATATCTTTATAATAAAAAAAACTCTAATAACATATTAATTTTGTGTAGTCCTTCTAATAAATTTGACGTTTAATATGTTTGTTATTTAGGCTCATTAAAAAAAAATTTTCAGTCATTTTTAAAAATGACCATTCTTTAATGATATTTACAGAGCCTTGTAAAAAATTATTATAATTTGAAACTAATTCTAAGAATAGTGATGTTATAAGCCTCCTTGAGTTCTTAAAAAAATTACAAAATATTGCTCAACAGAGCATATAACCATTGTTTGATGATGCTTTATACATAAGAAAATATAAAAATTTCTCAGGAAACTATACACATTTAGTTTTTTTATTAGAAAAATGAAGTTGTATAAAAACAACAAATAAGGAAAAATGTATTATATGTGTATAAAAGTGTTGATATATTTATTATTTTCAATAAAATTTGCTGGGGGGGAAGTTTTCTGCCTATACATAAAAATATGTAATTTTTAATATTTTCAAAGAATCTTTATCATCAATTATAATATATCTATTTTTTTATCTAGCTTCAAATATCATTTTTACCATGATAATGAATTCACATTTCAATGAAAATCACATTAATTATTAATAAAAAACAATTATTTTAGCATTGTTTTTAATATATAATTTGATCAATAATAATTATGTACCTTGAACATTGTATATTAATAAAAGTTGTTTAGTAGATGGTAATTGCAATTGAAATTGAAATTTTTATGTTTCTAATATTTTTATTGCAAAAAGTAATATTAAATTTAATGTTAGGGGCAGGAAATTTCCAGAAGGAGTGGATAACTGCACGGGGGCAGGAAACTTCCCCCCAAAAATTGTTATATTTAGTTTAAACTTTACTCCTATTCTATTAAATATAAAAAAAAATATTGGATTTAGAACCATTTATTTTTCAAAAAATAGTACATTCATTGTAATTGAATATTAATCATTACATATTTCAGGCTTTAAGACTTAGTAAACCTAATATTGATTAAGTATTTATCTAATTGAACAATTAAATTCACAAATTTATTTAATTATTACCTCAGTCATCATTAACAATCCCTGAAGTGATTTTATCGAAGAAAACTTGATCAACATATCCAATTTATTATTTATAAATCTCATATAAAATATTTTTTTCTTTAAAAGCACCAAATATTTAATTTATGAGTATGAATCAATCAATAATCTTGTAGCACAAAATGTTTATGGGATGCTTATCTTATCATATCATCATGTATATTTATCTTAAAAAATACAAAAGTTAAAACTATAATTTTTGCTTTTCTTGCTTCACATATACTTAGTTAGTAAACAACAGCAAATAGGAAAAATAAAGTTAGGAAACTACCTCTTGATTTTCTAATGACTATGATCAGAACTATTAGCTTATTATTCCATTTAAAAAAAACTATCAAATATAGTTACCTTTTCTGTTATTGGCATTTTTCTTATGAGTTTTAGTATAAAATATTTTTATTTGAAATTATTCCTATAAAATTTAATTTCATACCGCTCTCAGCCTAAAATCAAATAATTATATGTTTTATCTAAAAATAAGAAAAAAAACACTAAAGATTTCAAAGGTTGAAAAATATGATAAAAAAACTGGGAATAACTATCCCATTACTATCAGACAGGGAAGTTAGCTCAATAGTAATAAGTAAATAAGCATATTAATAATAAAATTTAAGAACTCTTAGGCAAAAGATAGGTTACATAACAAGAGTAATAGGTTATGATTTTAATGGTAAAAGGTAATTTGTAGAACTCGTTCAAAAAAATGGTTTTTAATTAAAATAGATTAGATTAAGTCACTAATGTCATCACATAATTGTGATAGTTTATAATTAGCTATCATAAATAGAACTCAGCACTTTTCTAATAATCATCAAGTTAAATCTAATTCTTTTATAAAACCTAATAAATATTTTTGCTTTAAAAATTTAAGCTTTATTAAATCTTAACTCATTAAAAATCTATAAGAGTTTTGTAATTTTAATTGTTTCCTTATTTATTATATGCTCATCTTTCCATTACATGTCAAAATTTTTTTCAAGTTATTAAGTGACGATGCTGCTTGATTGAATTAAGTACAAATTTTATTATATTATTTTTAATTGATTTTAATTATAGTTAATGTCAAAGCTCCCAGGTGATGCTTTAAATTACACATCATGAAATGTCCCTATTCCATTTGAAACTTTGATTTGAGTTTACATAAAAACAATTAAAAATGTTAATTTATACCCGGAGACTTTAGCTTTATTATCCAGAGAGGCTATAGTTATTGTACTATATAAGAAGTTATAATTGAGAAACATACGAAGAATTATCATTCATAAGTTATTATTAAGATTAAATAAATCATTTGTGATGATATTTTAATCTGCATCAATTAGAGCGACAATAATTACTCCAGTGAACTATTAGCCACTTGCTGCTAAATCTTTATCTTAGGATATTAGTTTAACTCCATAAGGATATCTGTTCTCACCGAGACACCCCCTCCCTCCAACGCTTACCTCCTCCCTCCACCAAACGCTTTTAGATGAATTTTTATTGTATCAACCAACTTCTATATAATGAAAATCCCATTATAAATTAAAATATAAAACCTCATAGTCGGTTTAATATAATATCAATAAAATCACATCATTTGCATACAAACATGCTTTTTATATATAAAATACGATAAAATTTCTATCTTTTCTAAATTTTTTCAAAAATTATTATTTTCATTTTTATTAAAGATCTTATTTTTAAATTTATCTTTGCCAATTGGCAAAAGCTAAAATTTCATTTTACAATTTTTATAATTTCTTAATTCTTTCAATATTTTACACAAAACAAAATAATGATACTAATATCATGAAGGTTTTAATTTTTTACCTATTATTTCTATTTAAAATTTCGATTCGATTCTTAATTAAAATATAAAAAAAAAATAAAAATAATAAAATCCTATATGATATTATAATAATTTTTATTTTTTTTTCTTTCAAATGTCGATGAGTTAAGAAATTATAGCTTTAGCCAATTGGTAAAAAGAAATTTAAAAATAAGAGTCAAATTAATTTAATTTTAATGTATTTCCTATGGAGACATGTACGTAAAAAAGTCGACCGACGCGTATTAGATCTTTAATAAAAATGAAAATAATTATTTTTGAAAAAATTTAGAAAAGATAAAAATTGTATCATATTTTATAAATAAAAACATGTTAATTAACACGATAAGAAATGAGTTGTCAATAAATATTAATTCATATAAAGCAAAAGGATTTTAAGAAAAATTATTTATTTAAATAGCAAAAGATTGAATATGCTAGAAAAAAATTCATACTAAAGCGTTGGGGGGAGGGGGAGGTAAGCCTTGGGGGTGGGGAAGAGGAATGGGGTCTCGGTCAGAACAGATATCCTGAAAAATTTGAACCATAGGGTGCATAGTTATCTTATGAAAAATTAACTCCAACCATTATTGGTCTATACTTATTATATGAAAATGCTCCACCCTCAATAAGGGCTATATTTCCAATGAACATATCCTCAGTCATATTCTGCTAGCATAGTTTTGCTATAAAAATTAATATTTTAGTAATTCTTACAATTAGAGCATTCAAATCTTAATGCTCCTCCCTTTTTAGCTCTGTTATTATTACTAATTATAGAAAAGCTCTATTAGAATTATAATTGATAGTGATTTACATTAGTTATTTTGTTTTTACCATTGAATTTATCTGGAGATACTAAATCAATCCAGTAGGAAATTCAAACATATTAAAATCAAGAATTATGCCTCAAACCAGTTTGCCAGCATGGATTTTAGTATGCACATCGGCTCCTGTCGTGAGCCCAAACTTCCCTATTGCCTCGTATTTTTACTTATTTTCCTGAGTTGTTTTTTCTTTTTTAGGTGCGTGTTTTATCTTGTAAAACCCCATTAAATTCTCTGTCGGAACTGCCCCCAACCAAGCTAGAGTGGTAAACTCATTTTTTTGTTCTCTATCAGGGTTTATTCTATACTTTCCTGATAAATGGAGTAAATTACATTCAAATAAATAAATAGTAAAGATAGAATTTGTTGAAGAGTAATTTGAATTACTGATAAAGATTGCTCCTCCTGAGTCCCTGCTTTGACAATTAGTAAAATTTGATCTTAATACTACCAAATTAGATTATTAAGCTAGAATAGCCCTATTTTAAATAAGTACAGCGCTTTCATATAATTAGTCATTATTTTGACACTTTATTTCTGAAGAAGTTAAGTACATTGATGTTTTTTAAACATCAAAAATGGTTTTATTGATTTCTTAGATTTTAGTATTTTCAATTTTCACTCTATTAAAATATAAATTATTATTTTCTATTTAAATAAACATTGTTTAGTTTATCGAGTTATGGGGTTAGATTTTAATTAAAAATGAGTTAAGGAAGCTCATCATTTAAAATTAATTTCTTCATAAATCCTTAGTGGATACATAAATTTAAGGTTTGGTAATAATAAAAAAATATTTTCATAATTATAATGAATATATTTGAATTAATATATAACAAAATCAAAATAAGTTTAAAAGTTAAAAATAGTGGAAAAATAGATTACAGTAAAATTTTAATAAATAGAGGATAAAAATTGAAAATTTAGAGATTAAATGGGACTTTAGTTGATAAATGAAAATTAACTACAAGGTCAATAGATTTTATTTAAGTCCAACCTGTGAGCCTTTTGCCCTAACAGCATTTCAATCAATTAATATTAAAAGCAAATAAAAGAATTATATTTTCAATAATAATATTGATTTCTCATTAATTTATAAATATTGAGATTTTGATTATTGATTTCTTCACTTACATTTATAATATTTCAAAGTTGAGATATTTTATTGATCTTTGAAAAAAATTTAATATAAAGTTGCATTTAAATGAATGGGAGTCTTATCATTCAATTTTATCATATATTTATTTCTCCTAAGAAAGCAATTTCAATTTAACTTATTATTATTTGCAATAGCATTATAAAAAAATATTTGGTTAAAACGTGTTTGCTAAGTACAATTCTATGAATGCTATTATCAAATTAAAATTATTGAATAGGTGTATATTATATATAAAAGATAAATCACAAAAATGGAATTTTATTTATGCAGTAATTGTTGGTTTTGTTGATTAATATCTTTTTTTCATTATCCTTTCTCATTTTAACGAGAAATTTATCTTATTTCGACCGGCATTGTTTGCCCTAAATATATAAAATATTATATTTATTACAGTGTTAAGTTTAATATTGAATTTTGGTAGCGTATAAAAAGAAAGATTCATAATTATATTGATTTTGCATTAATCAAAAAGTAAAATATTGCATCATCAAATAATAAGTGATAATGAATTTTTGTTTTATGTAATTTTAGTGTATTGCAAAGTGATTAGGTTGTCTATTTGTCAGCTAAAATCATGCACAAATAATGTGAAAAAATATTCCCAAAAAATGAGAATTTAATTTATTTATTCTTTACTCACAAGTTCAAAATGTGTTAACAGTAAAAAATTCTAATTTTTTCAAAGGAGAATGACTTTTTAAGTGGTTTTACTCAATTAAAATAACAAACATAAATAAAGAATATAGATGACACATTATGTTACAAGATACCACCAAATCAGTTAAGAAAACTCAATCCTAAACAATTAGGGGGTATTGACGTCATTACTTACTGACGACGTCAATTACTCACCACCGAAGTCAATTACTCACCGATGAAGTCAATCGCTCACAATTAAGTCAATTACTCACCAGTGTTTATTAATTGTAAATTGTGCATAGCACAATTAAATTTCGATAAGAAATTTCAAGCAGGGTTTTACGGGTGCTACTCCTCTCAGAGTTATAGGATATGGGACGGTATCCCTTGTTTTATACCAAATTAAAATAATTAAAAGCAGGAATCAAGTTGGTTGCGAGCTCCTAGTGAAAGTTCGGAGGTTAAGTAAGATGATACTTCAATAAAGCGGTACCTTTCCTATGAACTGAAATTCTGACAGAATCATTAATTCAAAATCTGATTAATGAAGTTTTACATCTCCTTCAAAATCAATATAGTTAATGAGTGCAACTAATTTTACCTCAATACCTTATATATTATAGAAAACTTCACAGTTAAACGAAGATAACTGCAACTTAGGCCTCAATTAAAACATCAAATCTTCAAGACGTCATAATGATATAAAAAGAAGTAGCCACATAAACATCAACTCGTTAACAAAAGTAGGTTAAACAATAAACTTAGCATATCTAACCAATAATAAGACCCTAAATCTAGAGGCAACTCAAGCAATTTGTTCTTTAGCAAATAACTATCTCTTGCTTAAATCATTTCCTTATCAACCTATAAAATAAGTTATCCATTGGTGTAAACTAAGTAGAGATCCAAAAGTAAAAATAGAGATTTGGGACGTGTTAATCTAAGAATCTGAAAAAGTACTCTTCATTTAAAATTTGTAATATAAGAAAAGTTTATTCTCTTGAAAAGGAAACTTAAAGACTTTATATTATCTTGATACATGTAGAGGACATAGTCAGGAGAAAAGTAGGTGGTCAAAGACTAACATAAATGCCCACTTGACCCCTGCAATAAATTATTTAGATATAGAATTTAATAAGGGTTCCCACTCATTTGTGCTGCTAGGAGATGCACTCCTAGAACCCTGCTTGAAATTTCAATTCGAAATTTAAATGTGCTATGCTCAATTTTACCATTTATAAAAGACTGACATCAAGGAGAGCGATTGACGTCATCTGTGAGTAATTGACTTCAATACCCCAATTAGAAATCTATTCATTCGTATTAAAACTATGAATTAATGAGATCAAAGTAATTCTTTTGCCAAGTATATAATTTGTCTAACCAATTATTAAGTTATGAGATAATTAAATAACACAAATTACAATTTTATTTTCAAGATGTTTTAAGCATTGCATGATTAACATCTATAAAGACATTTATATTTTAGATAAAATTCCTAGTTAATTATTAAATTTATAATAATCTCGCTCACTTCTCTAAGCTAATATTTATTTATGACTTCATTAAGTAAATAACAAGCCAAACCTTTTGAAGTATTAAATACAAACCTTATTTTTGAATTTAATAACACTTAATAGTTAAATGTTTAAAGAATTCTTTAGATTACTTACAACTTAAAAAAATCTTTTCTTGATTTATCATAAAATTTATTCCATAAAGTTTTCTTTATACTTGATATATTTGAGAATATTAAACATTAAATTATATTGATTTCTCTAGTGAGTTAATATAATTTCAGTTTCAAGAAAAAAATATCTATTATAAAAATTAGAATAAATGAGTTAGTTTGCTTGATACTTTGAATTTGTTGCATATATTTTTTGCAATTAATTTATTATAAAATCTTTATTTAAACCTTATAAATATTGTGATAATATTTGAATTATTAAGGGACTTGGATTGTATTAAATTAAATATTTTACTGAGATTTAAAAAATATTTTCTAACATCATTTTTATTACTTTTAAATTCATAAAATAATTATATTTAACTCTTTTACATCTTGAAAATTATATAACTTCATTTGCTGTTGAATTGATTTATTGAATATTAGTGTTATTAATAGTTAAATTTACTGAATCAAATCTAATTAGTCTATCACTTGAGCTATAGTAGGTGAAATTAGTTATATTTGAGAAAGTTATATTTATGTTGGATTATATCGAATTAAATACTTAAGCATTATATAAAAAAAACTCTAAATTAATTAAAAGCAGTTGAATTTGCAAAAGTTGAGAAGTTTATTGATATATTACAAAACTAGTTTTTGTTAAGATAAAATGAATTGTAAATAATTCTTTTATAAATAATATTTGAGTTGAGATTTGATTCTATTATTGACTGTTAATTAATAAAATCTCTTGAACGATAATTGAAGTCAGTGAAAGTACTAAACAATATTAAAATATAATATTAAAATTAAGTTATTTAAAATAATGTTTATTCTAAATCTGCATCTAACTCTGAAATCCACTTAAGAAAGATTTGAATATAAAATTTAGATTTTTTAATTTTATTCATCTCCCATTTAGAAAGTTATATTTTCAAATTTACTATCTTGAATATTATATATTAAGAGTGATTCATTTAAATTTATTAAAAGTCAAAAATTATTATAATCAGACTAGCGATATATGAAACGAGAAAATTTTAAGTGTTTAATACTCTGCAGTTAAAGATTAACAATTAAGTTTTACTTATTGATATCTAGTACTTCAAATCAGTTTAAATTTTAACATATTTTAATTTAAATAAATCATCTTTCGTTTAAAGTGCACTCGCAAACTATTGTGACATTTTTTAGATTGAATTGCTAAAATAGATAATATTAGGAAATTTAAGAAGTACAAATGCATATTATAAATTTCAATAATTATAACCGGTACTAATTTGATCAGCTCTTCATGCAATTTTGATTTAGTACACTTTTAATTTTAAATAAGATTTTAATTATTAATTATGACAAAATCATACAAATTGTACAATGTACAGTTTTGGGAGATTAGTTTTTTAAAGAATAATGTACAGAATGAGATTCGATTAAATAGAGAAGATGTAATTTATAATAGATAATAGTATATTATATACGATTGTAAAATATGAAAGTGCGTTTAAATCATCAATTTCACTTAACCTTGAAAGCCTCCTCTTCCACATAGGTGTTTAAGCGATATTTGGGTCGTCCAGCAGCATGCCTGAGTCTCCTTCCTTGATCAATCTTTATTGCAGGTAGATGGCCAGCTCCATCTTTTTGAAAGGGAATTTCTCATCCTATTTCTGCATTGAGCTCATGAACTCAGCTTTCAATATCCTTTCCTCAAACGACTTTTGATCAAGTTCATTCATTCTGTTTCACGGGAGCTGATTAGATATTGCTATCACTTGGCACTTTTCAAATCTTACTATGGAGCTGTTGTACTTAAGATTTACTAGATACTCTTGAGAGGGAGATGTTTTTTTAACGTAATATTCTCATTATAATATTCATATTGTGAGTAATAAATTATAAATTACATCTTCTCAAATTTAATCGAATCTCATTCTGTACATTATTCTTTAAAAAACTAATCTTCCCAAAACTGTACATTGTACAATTTGTATGATTTTGTCATAATTAATAATTAAAATCTGATTTAAAATTAAAAGTGTACTAAATCAAAATTGTATGAAGAGCTGATCAAATTAGTATCGGTTATCATTATTGAAATTTATAATATGCATTTGTACTTCTTAAATTTCCTAATACTATCTATTTTAGCAATATTATATATCTGGGGTGTTATATTCCAAGTCCTAAAAATCCTTGTAACAATAAGTGAAATATTCATGATTTAGTTATTAATGAAAGTACAGTTTTCGAATTTAGAGATCTAATCGAATGAGTCAAGTATAAAATTAATTTTATAGAGTTAATCTTCATATAAAAATGTATGTTTACGACAGGCACTTTAGATGCTCTGTTATTTTAGATTATGGAGTTTTTCACAGTTATTATAGATTAATTATTTTAGGGTAGATTTTTCTACCCATGTATTAATATACAAGTGTTTAAAGTGACCTTATATTTTAAAAACCTTTATATTAAAGAATAAAATTTATATAAATAAGCCTCAAACTTCTGTTCTAACCTCCTTCTTTTAAAAATATTAAATTATAAATATTCTATAGCATCCTATCACTTCCTCGACTTATGTAGGGTAAGCAGGGTGGTGTTATCAGGGACATTTTATTTGGGATTATCTTGACTGGTATCACGTTGATTTCTATGTATTAGAGGATTGATAAACATCAAAAGTGATATAACGAAATCCATTATGGTCAACTATGATAAATTTTCTACCATATAAATTAGGGGATTTAAGATTCTCACAAAGAAGAATTTAAAATACATTTTTTGCAAGATTGGGGCTAATAAATGAAATTCACCATTCATTACATAAAATTTAATAATGCTAGGTCTGATAGAGCATCCTTGGTATATATCATTGCTATCTATGAAATATTGATATGGGTAACTATATAGTTTTTTACTTATTGTACTTTTTTAATGAATTCTAAATCACTTATTGCCTGATTTCTCTCATAAAAAGCAATGTGAGAGCAGTAATTTTTTATTCTTATTTTTACTAATATTTCTTTATCTGCCTTGATTCAATCTTTTAATTTTTTTGGTTAATAATTCACAATTTTTTAAACAGAATGGCATATAGAAATTTATTATCCTTAAAAGTCTTAGAGTATATTTTAAAGATTTCTATAATACCATAATAACCAATTTTTAATCAGAGATTTATACTTTAATTTACTTTATAAAAAATAATTTTATAATTATATCTTAAATTAATAAAAATTTAGTCCAAATAAACCTGACCCATATTTGTTTTATTTAAAAAATTTAATTTCATAATTAATAAATAATTAATTATGAAATTATAAGTGTTAAGATTGTAAATATTTAATAAAATTTTGCATTTAAATTATAAATATTAATATTCTGCCTTAATTTTCAACAGTAGCTATTCCTCCAGAGTATGCTAGATTGTCACTCATTATTGAAGAGTCTATCAGCAGGGAGCTTCCATAGTGAACGAAAAACAGGCCTCCATCTTTTGCAAAGCTATTTTAATATGTCATTTAATTGAGATATTTTTAATGGAAAAATTATTGGTGATAAATTTAGTCTTAAAGCTTGAAGTAAAATTTGAATTATAGATCTGATGATGATTAATGAGTAATCTCAAATTAATTTTAACATATCACTGTTTAATACTAAAATCGAACAATCAATCTTAGTCGTGACGAAGACGTATCTGAGTGAGTTGGCGTGGCAATCCGTGACATGGCAGTCATGAAGTACAAAACTACGAAAAACAGTCTCGCTACTACCTCGCTTCCTCCCGAATTATAGATTTGAACATCCACATTTTGAAAATCAGCCAGAATTACACTGCCTCTTGATTACGATAAAATCTTATGAAAAACCGAGTCTCTTATTACTATTCTGGAATTGGTATTTAGTTTGATAAATGACAGAGTCATTGGGAAATTGTTTGTCACATTGCAATTATTTATATTAACTTATAAGGGTAAATTTGTCTTTCTCACATCTTCAGCTTGAATGTGAATTATACCCTGAAAGTTCTCTGTGAAATAAGTGTTTTCAATAATCATTGGGTTTTTTGTGTTTTATGTTGCTTTAATTAAGGCTCCTCCAGATATGAAACTGTTATAAAATTTTCAAATATTAAAACAAATTTAAATTTATTGAATCCTCATTTATAATTGTGTACTATTAACAATTCACTTAAATTATCGATCAGTTCTTTTTATTTAATACAGATATTTGCTATTAATCTTTTTGACCAAATAAATAATGGTGTATAAAATAAGAATCATAGGGTAAATAAATGAATTGTTTACATATAAATTAGATATTAATATTTTCATTTATGGATTTTACTAAAAAAGTATAATAGATTCTGGAATATCAATTTAAATAGATTTATAAATAAAGATACTATAAATTTTGAGAAAATAAAAACTTATCAAAATAACATTGTAATAAATTATGAAAATTGAATTCAGATTGAATTAATATTTTTGAGTTCTAAGCCAAATCATTAATTAAGGTGCTAAATAATTTTAAATAATTTTGTGCTTAAAGGTGATAATCAATAGTAATATATAAAATATGTGAAAAAAATGATAAAATATGGCACTAAAAGTTGAGTAAAAATAATATAAAAATAAATCTGTTATTTTTGAAGGTGCTGTTGCTAACTATAACTTGTGAATTGTCTGTGCTAATGAACTAATTTATTTATATTATAGCTTATTCCCTTGAGATTATGTTGTTGACAATCTAATATATAAATAAATTAGCAAACTACCACACACATGAGAAAATTAATGTTAAATTTTTTTATAGATTTAATAGGTACTTTATATTTTAGTTGCTTAATGTTCAAATTGATTAAGTACATCACATAAAGTATGCTCAAGTTTGTAATACCATTATTTTTAAATCCACCAAATATTATATGAATTATAAGTTTGATAATAATATAATATCATTTTATTGTATTTTAGAAATAGGAAGAAGTTAACCTGGCTGTTCTACATTCAATAAAATTTAGTTTAAGCTTATTTATCAATTAATAATTTTAAAGTAGAACCTAAATTTAATGCTTAAGGAGTTTCACAAATTATAAATTCATATATTTTGTTTAAATATTGTGACATTCTTAAAAGTTGAATTTTCAATTGGATTGCTCACTTCACTTAGTTCATTTTAAATTATTAATTAATTTAATTTCAACACAATATTTTTATTTTCAATACCATCACCTCTTTTCACATTCTTCCTCTCTAACAAATTCCGTTTCAATAATGATTATGATAAATTAAAAAAAAGATCTACACAATAATATTGAGAATAAAAGTTTTTCATAAGTTTCTTAATAAATTTATGTTATAAATTATCTATATCATTCTTTCATTTTATTTATTAATTGTGACTTAAGATGAAAAATATAGTAGTAATAAAAATATGCAATCATATATTTTTTAATTAAAAAAATCAACCTTAAATTTTATTAAAACTAATAAATTATTAATTTGATTATCTAGTTAGATGTTTATGTTTGAATGATGCACAAACGATATTTGATAAATTATCGTATAATATTTTTTATGATAAATTATCAGGATAATCTCAATAACTAAATTATTTTTTATATATTTACAAAAATAATGATAAATATAAATTAATGAAATAATTTGAGAGTATAAATGGCATTAAAAGGATATACCAAAAAAATAATTTACAAATAAAATTTAATATAACAATATTAAAAATTTTTCAATTTAAAGAAAAAATTTTATATTGTGATTTAAAATTATGATAGATTTTGATACAAAAGTTTTGATTGATATTAAAAAGATTCGGAAGATTTTAGGAGAATATATTATGAACAGGGTATGGGCAGAAATTTTAAGTTAAAATATATTTTTTCAATTTAATAAATTTAATCATCAAACCTGATGATCTGTGAGTCAATCATCATTTTATCACTATATACAAATCCGTCAAATGTTGTATTTTCTATTATGAATATTTAGTTCTTCATATTACTGATATAACTAGTCTATGAATTCATACCTAAAAGTAAATATATATTGGTCAAAAATAAATATTTAATGTATCTTTAGTTCATATTTAAATTATACATAATATTAGAAATTTCCTTGAATTATTTATTGACTAGCATAGAAGTTAATAGTTCATACAGCAAAATAAAATTGTTCAGGCTTTATGAATTTAATTTAATTTGAAAAATAGTGCATTTGAGATTCCAAAATCCCTTAATGAGGTTTATAAGTGCTTTTATTTGTAGGTAATATGTTAGGGGTTGGGGTTATTAATTAGATGCGAGACAACAATTACAAAGTTTTGGGGGTCTATTTATGATGAAGAGTATAGAGAATTGGCGTTTAAACTTCGTTATGGATGTTAAATATATAGTGAATAAGTTATACCAGTGCTTAACTATAAGTCAATTGCATTGTTCTTAAATCGAAGTCTATCAACTGTTCGCTCCCACTGCTTTACAGCTGTATGATTAAAGCAATAATAGCTGAATTATTAGTAACGTGGAATTTAAAGTATAAATAGAAGCGTATTGACTTACTTATCAATGAAAAAAGTTTGAAATAATGGGCTCACTTCTCTCCCGATCATCTATGTTTCACCACAGTTCCTTGACTTGAAGATCTCTGCATAATCTGTTGCAAACATTTAAAAATGAAATGGTATTTCTTAAAAAGGCGTGAATAGTATCAAGATAGTGATTTAACTCTGCCATTTTAAAACAATAACTTAAATAATTTTTATAAACAAAAAGAAAAAAGTAGAATTATGAACAACCTAGAATAACACAAGCGTTTAACGTCCCTTACATCCTACAGTTTAATGGATTCAAATTCAACTAGAGTGTATTAAAAGGGCATTACAAGAAACTGCTGCTTTATCACTTGATGCATGTCTTTCCTATCGATACTGTTAATTTCATTGAAAGTTCAGTGAAAAGTGTAGACAATTAGTTGGCTTAAAAGTGTGCAAAAGAAGGGAGAGTGATTTTATATAAATAAGTTTAATACTTAAGTTTATGAACGTATTTGCCAAATTTAAAGATCTTTTAATGGAGCTGGCTTCTCCTTTTTTTCTTCCTCTTGTTGCTTTCCTCCTCCAAGGTTTCTTCTTTTACTGTCATCTTCAGCATCTAAATTCATTTACTCTAGCAGTTGAATATTTTAATAAAGTCCCTTGCTAACTTTATACTTTGTCTGCGACTTTCGCTCTCTGTGAAGCTTGCTCTATTCCTTCATCAAGAAAATGGCAGTTCCAGATTTTCAAATGAGTTAAGCTACAAATCTTCTTAAAATATAAGGGTGCTTCTGCAGCTCTGATAGCCAGCCCTCACTTATCTTGATTCCGTATTTATTCTTATCTTCTGAAGAGATGCTTTACCATTTTTCAATGAGATTCTTGAATAATTTCTTGGAATTAATCACCTTTGATTGATGCAAATAAACCAAAGAAATAATGGGGGGGGGGGAAGTTTCCTGCACTGGTTTATGATTAAAAAAAGATTTTAGGGAAGTTTCCTGCACTTTTTTTAATTTTATATTTTTTAAATTTTTTTAAATTTAATTTCTCTTTATAACAACTATCAACCAACTTCATGTCTAAATTTATTGTTATAATTACTTTAATTTATTGTTTAATAGTCAATATCTTTCTTAAGATTCCAAAAACTCTGACATTTTTATCTGATATTTGTAGGTTCTGTCTCTTAAATTTTCTATTGCTTTGCTAAAATAATTTCAAATATTGTATCCAATTTTTAGTGTAATTCTGATTCAATTTATCTTGTTCTTATCATGCCTATATAATGTTAAACTATATTTTCTTGAGTTATTTCAATGATGAACAATATGTTCTTCATATATAATGTGTCATAAAAATATTAAATTTGTTTATTTATGTAAAATTTATTAAATTTAACATAAATAAAAAAACAGTGCAGGAAACTTCCTCGAGTGCAGGAAACTTTCCCCACCCCCCCCGAAATAATTTCTTTCAGGGAGTTTATTTAACAGCTGCTTCGTTTGCATGAACTGCGACTTTTGAGTCGATCATAACATCATCATATATGTTAGTGACTGAGATTTCTGGATAGGTTGGTATCTCATCAAACTTTCCATCTTAAGTTTTCAATAATTTCTTCACTTCACAGGGTATCGCTCTTTGAAATGAAATTTTAGTGCCTTCCATCTTTGGCAGAAACAAATTAACTAACCAACGCAAATTACCTTGTTGAACAAATTATTAACTTAAAAAGTTAATAGAAATTAGACCCATATATGAGTCTAGAATTCTAAAAGAGCTTTAAATAACTCACACTCAGATACTCCAAGGGTACTAATCAACTCTTTTTTTTAAAAAGAAAATGATAGAGCGGACTAACAAAATAAATTAATAGAAAAACTAAAACTAAAAGCATTTTCCAGACTCAGAGCTTTGCTAGAAAACAGCAGTTTAAAGTTTCCGCTCCGCCATCAAATAACATTTTTAAAAAGATTAAACTTCAAAGAAAAAATATGAGATGCACTTCATTTCCAACCATCATGAAGAACAATACAGACTTAATGCTAAATATTAAAAAAGCTAAAGACGAGGTTAGCATAAAAAAACCAGCTTCTTCACTCTGGTTCAAAAATGCAGAGATATTATAGAACTTTTTCTTCACGAGTCACTCCCGCTTATGCAGGAAGAATTATAAAATTCTTAAGTAAATTCTTTAATGCCTACCAATCACACATAAAGCTATTGTTTGTAATGATTCTGAAGATTCAGAAATGCAATCTAACATAAGAAATATGGCACATGTAAGACATAGCTATGGCCACCAAGAACAAAAGATTTGAAAATCACTTGAGAGAAGAAAGATTCTAGGCCTTAATTCATTAACTAGTTTTTACTATTAAATACCCCTAGGTAGTTCAAGAATCAACCTTTAAAGTAACAAACTTAGCTATTTAAACTCTTGAGAATATTGTCAATCAATGTGTTATCAAGTAACTAAATCAACTTAAACCTCTACTGGATAATCCCCCAGGGCAACAAAAAACCCAACCCAATACTAATAAGAGGATGTTGAAATGAAAGAAGATGATTTAGTTAAAATAGACACGTCAGCAAAAGGCTTAGAAAAAACCTAAACCTAAACTAATTATTGATAACGCATCTCATCAGAAAAGTCTGACCGGTATGCTTTCTGATCAGTTCAACCAAGAAATGAAGACTAATATTAACAAAGTTAGGCTCACACATCAGCAATCATAAACATTAACAATAGTTTTAATATAAAGAATTAGAGAAAACTGAATATCAAATGGATGGAAGAATAATTAAAAACCTGACATTACAAGCGAACCAACAAATCAAATGGTACTTCGCAAGAACAAGTAACAAATACTGGCATGAACTAGACAGCTAAGAGAGAGAATAATTTAAAGCCTTCCATACAGTTGATTTCATAAAAATCAACCTAAAGGTAAAATAATTTTCAGTAATAAATACCATTATTGTACTCTATGTTGATGCAAAAAGATACGGCCCCTAATGGCTTAGGAACTAAATATTCCCACACATTGAACAAATATCAATGTTCAAAACAAAACCAAAAAGCATTAAAATAGGAGGCTCTCATAAAATTGAACTGAGATTCAAGAAAGAAGGGGACGCAAGTGTATTCATGATCAACTGGCACATAGAAAAATTAACCAACCACAAATTTTGGAAAGGAGCTTCAAGGTGAAAGAGAATGAAAAAGTTGGATATCCAAATTAAGACGTACGGAAGACCAGACTACTTAAAAGTTTATTGATTTCAATTATATATCTCTGTAAATTATACTATTAAATATGGGCATCCTCTAGAAAATCCCTCTAAAAAGGATTATTATTATTTAATGCTTTACAGATATTAATACTGGGGTTTAACCAACCAGGAATATATAATCATTTTATGCTCTTTCTTCCCTTTCTCTAGCATTCGTGTCTTGTATTGGAGACCGGGTTTTTTGTTTGGCTCCCAGGATTGTTACCCAGATGGATGGTTAGTTTCTTAAACCCTGTCTCCTTCGCAATCCTTCGGTGGGTCACATAGAATCACGCAGAACTATGTGTCGTGATTATGCCTTAACTTCTTAATATTCCACACTTTCAGTATTTATGCTGATCTATACTGGTGGTTTTTAGTTATAGAACCTTAAGCAGGTAAAAGCCCTTTTACCTACCAGAGCGATATGCTGCCTAGTAGGGGGAAAAACCCTGCGTTGATACCTTACTGCAGTGTTGTTTCTAGGGTTTTTGCACCCTATTTCTTCAGTAAGTAGAGCACTTTCTTGGGTCTGAACGATCTGCCCCTTGATCCTAGTACTATTTCTCCTGTTCTTACCCCAATGTGATGAGAAATAGTAGTGCCAAGTAGTTTTTAATACGACATACATGACCGTATAGTCGGCATTTTTGTTTAAAGATTCCCCTATATCTATCTGACGTATTCTGAGGAGGCTCTCAGATCTGGCACTTATCCCGTAAAACAGGTGGCAGATACGGTTTCGATCCCGGGGTACCAGAATTGGTCGGGGTGTATACTCCCAACATACCAGTAGGTCTTAACCCTCTAAGAAGGATATGTAGAAAGTTTCCAGAACTTGTTTCAAATTTTAGAGATTTATATCAAATTCTACTGTTATTGTTCTATATTTATAAATATAAATTGGTATATATTTATTAGGAGCAATTCCTAAATCAGTAGATTCTATAATCAATATATTATTCATAAAATACAAAACATCGGTAAATATGAGAAATAAAAATTAGAAAAAAACTGCCTTTACTTTTGAGATGTAAGTTAATTAAATTGCAATCGCAAAAATTAATTAACTATGAGACATTTTTGTCGCTTATGTTTTATTAATAATACTAAGTGTGTTTCTATATGCACATTCTTATTTCTATTTTTATAGAATTCTCAAATCTATTCTTTTTTAAGCGAAGTGTTTGAATATGTAGATTGTATAAGGTTTTAAAATTTTATTATTAAAATTTATGACTACTACTGATTCATTAGTGAAATAAAAGTACCGAAAATATTAAAACCGAATTATCAAAATGTTAGACATTACTTTAAAATAACGAGTTATTATTATTTATGGAGGTCGATTTAGCAATTTAATGAAAAAATATATCAAAATCGACACTTACATGATTATTTATGTGATGAGAAGTATTGAACTTTTGAAGAGCAGATTTTTACAAATTCTTTTAGTCTAATCCATTTTTAATTTAATCTTGAATAATATAAATATATTTCGTTATCTGGTATTTTAATTTAATTTTTATATTTCAAAAATTCATGATCGATATTGACTGTAATTATAGTTTCTTTCTCAACTATATTTAAAGCTGTAACGTCTCTTAGCACTCATTTTTTACCTTTAATACTCTAAAATCTTCCCTTGAAATATTAAGGCACTAAATACTATAATATGAGCTGTGAGTTATAGAGGTAGTTTGGATCACCAAAAGACAAAGTATGAGTATCTCATTATATCTATCTGACTGGCTTAAGTCTCAGTATTAATTCCCGTACAGCATTAAATAATAATAATAGAGGCAATTTTATAATTTTAAATTCAAATTTAAATATGAGCGTTATTTGTAAGAAAAACAACAGTACTTCCATCAAACTAAATGAGACTTACCTTTAGGCAGCAATAAAAAGTGTGATAGCTGTTAGATGAACTCTCATAAGGAAATACCAGAGCTATCACTTGAGGTCTCTGTTATTAAAATAGAAATTAATAATAGAAAATAAATGGCAAATAAGTGTGTGGGAAACAGAGAGGAGGAGAAAGTTAAAAATGAAATTCCTATAAAAACTGAAGAAGTTAAAGTCTATTTTTGTGAGCTATGTGAGAGAGATTTCGCTCATAAATCTAGTTGGTATAAGAAAATGTAGGACCATAGAGAAGCCAATCCAACTTTATACTTAAAGCACTTTAAAATCAATGGAAAGTATGATGGCTTCGAGTGCTATAAGCATATGCTCATACAAGATATTTAAGGAAGCATCTTTTAAGAGCTCACATGAAAGAATTAGAGATCGAAAAGCATAAAGATGAATTGAAGCTACTCAACAAAAGAAAAGCTAGAAAATCTTCTAAAGTGATAGAGCTCGAATAAGCTAGTGAATCATAAATATATATATATATATATATATAAATAAGGAAATCGCTCAATCTGCTAGCATCTGAAATCGCAAAAAATTATTATTGAAATTAATATAAGAAAATTCATGTTCTTTCCTAAATTTACTTACTTCACTTTAAAGCTACCCTATATTAGAAGACTCCTTTTATAAGAAAGTTATTAATGATCTTTAATGCATACAAGATGTATCCCTTCAATTATCTCTTAAGTGATAATAAATATTAGATGGAGTTAATAAATGACTATCAAGTACTAACTCAAGCAAAATTTTAAAGAGTGTAGTTACATTAAATGGGTCTTGGGGTTTTTATTATAATTAATAAGATAAATAAGAGCAATTTCATGATTCAAAAATAGAAATAATTAGGAATATCTAAAAAGTTGATTATTTTATTTTATTGTGTTTAAATAATTTTTAATAATAACAATTTTAATTATTACTCTCATTTATAAAAACTGAGTTAGTGATGGCAAGTTTCTTAATATTTATTTTATTAAATTTATTAATATTAATATATTCAAATAAAATGTTAATTATTTCTAAAACCCTTGATCTTATTGAAACACTAAAACTTTGAATAAATTGTATTATTACTTTAATTATTGTTGATACTGTTCCCTGAAAAGTACAAATTGTTAAATACTTAATAAATTTAAATGTCGTTATATATTTATACTTAAGAGGCTGTTTTTGGAGTACTTGCACCTTTTATGAAACATAAAGTGTTCTTATTCATGGAAACTGTAAAGAAAAATAATTATATACATATTAGTTATAATATACTTAAAAGATAAAATATACCAAGTAAATTTAATGGCAACTTACGAGTATTAAAACATCAAACTATAAAAATAGTTTAATTTTGTTTTTAATAAGTAATAATTATTAGGGTTTTGTTTAGATTTATAAAAATATTTTTATTAAATGAATTTAATGCGAAAAATTAATACTTAATATTCAACAAATAATGTTTTCAATAAATTTTATTATTTTAATTCTAATAAATTTAGTTTGAAATAGGAATATTAAATGTCGTTCTTTAGTCTCCTTTGTATTCAATTAGAAATTTAATTTATAAGTTTTTACCTAATATATACATATGGCATATAAAATTCACTTGTTTTCTTATACTATTGTCTTTCTTGCAATATATTTATAAAAAGCCATGACAGATAAAATTTCATTCGTGGAGATGTTAAAGAAAAGTTCATTATACTTTTACCTCACCATTATTTTTAATTATTTAAAAAATATGATCATTAAAGATTATTGTAATTTACACCAAGATTTTACTTTTAAAAAACGATGAAGTGAACTTCAAAGTTTTTAAAGGTTGAAGTTTGACCATACTTTTATTACTGTTAAATATATTCTATGTGTATATTTTTATTTTTATGGAATAAACACTATTCTAAATTGATTTAGAACAATGTTATATATATATATATATAGTTTAACTATTTCATGTCTATTACTTTTGATTCATACATGACTAACAGGCACCCTAAAATCCATTTTAGATTTTTATATAATTTTTAAGAACTAATAACATTAAAACATAATAAAATTTATTTACTTAAAAATTAACTTTATGAGTATATATTTTATGCTATTATATAACTATATCATAATAATATAATTTTCAAGCTTAACCTTTGAAAAGATTGAAGCTTGAGAATTTTAATGAAAAGTTTATATATTAGACTATTAAAGTTATGTTTGGCATATACACTTATTATTTCATATATTTATAAATATTTGTTTTGGTTTAAACAGTGAAAAATAGTCCTTTAAAATAACTTACTTTTGATTTGATAATCCATATAGTATTACTAGAATTCTTAGGGTCGTTAAGTCTTTAATTTATGTAGCTATCATTCATAGTTATTATGATGTACAAAAAAATATAAAAACTTTCAGAAGATTTTGGATTACCTGTGCAAAAGATTTTCTAATTTATTCTTAAGTCGCTTACATCTTTATCTAATCAAGTATTAACATAATAATATTATGCTGGCTAAAATATCACAACAGTGCTAATTTTTAATTATTAACATAATAAACCCTTAATATACCCTTATTAATTGGTATAAAATCTCAAAAAAACTTAAAAAAAATGCTGGAAAACTTTTTAGTTTTTATTGTTTATCATTGTCCAGTTTTCAAATTTTAGGTCTTTGTGTAATAATACCAATATAATTGACCTTGCTTCAGTATTACAATTTATGAAAGCTAGATCTAATTTTAAAATTATTTAATTCAAATTAATCGATTAGTTTAATAGTAAATTTTAGGTTAATATATTATTATAGACAAATAACTTAAATCTTTCACATATACAGTATTTGAAAAGCCACCAATTAATTAGAGCTAATATGATTAAAAAGCACCAACTGATACATTTTTCTGAGTGAGATTAGTTATTACCTAATTTTAATTTCCACTATTAAGAATCAGGAATGAAATAAAAGACAATATTTATATTTATTAATTAAAAGACTTAACGTTTTCAGCAAAAATATTTTCAAATATGCAGGCATTTTTTCTCTTGAACACATCAGATTTAATAAAAAATAATTCTTGTTGGAATACATTTGAAATGGAAAATCAAATTAAATTTGATTTAATCAATTGTAAATTACTTTTAGTTATGTTTTGGAAAATGTCTCCAAACTCTAACATTATTTTACTCTCATGATAACGCATTAAAAATGAGAGAGTGGTTGTTATTGCTATAATGAATTTATCTCAACACATAATTTAGAATAACTCTTTTACTCTATTAGAAAGTTAGTTAAAATAAAATATCTCACTTCATATGATTATACAAAATTCTGCCAATTGTAAAGTCCTGATAAAATTGAGGGATCTACTGTAGAATCAAATTAAATTTGAATTTGGAGTTCTTTTGGAGTTCATAACTGCCATTATTTTAATATTATCAATTAAATTTTAATTCATTTCCAAATCGAATGTATTTCTGCAATAATTTTAATATTTCTAAGTGCACGTATATGAATATTATATACCAGGATCACTTATTAAAGCATCAGATGTGAAGAAAAAACTAATAATAATTTATTGATAATAGTTATATGTGATATAAATATTTCTGAAAATCATTGTTTTATTTAAGTTATCAGCTGGGAAGGAACACACATTTGGAGTATCTACTACCAACTATTATTAATTTGCATCATCAAATGAAGAATAAGATCTGAAAGTCGAATTTTGGATTGTTATATTGTTTAGTGATACTCAAATGCCTTAAATAATATAAATTTTATTTGAAGGAAAATTTTAGGTTTTGTTAATATTTAACTTTTACGGAAATATTAATTTATTTTACCAATTTCAAAATAATTTCATGAATGTGTGGGAAAATTTTTAAATATTTAGCCCTCTAATGTAAAGGTAATTTGTATTATCTTTTATTTAAGCTCTTTATATCATATATTCCAATATTTATATTTGATAATAGTATAGTAGTTTTACCTATATTTTAGCAATTTCCTCTCGTTCTTTATCACTAAAAAACAGAAACAATTTAATTATTACTAAATATGTGATTTTCACAGTTTAAACTGGATCGTAATTCACCAGTCCGACTAAAAGATTACTTTTTTTCAAATCTATACTCATTGAAAAATTTTAAACTCCCCAAAACATTACCAATCCTTGATAGTTTCGCAATTATTTCTTTATAATTTCTGGTATTCTGAGGTATAAATATTAGTTACTTTTATTCATGTAAATTTCCACTAGAAAAATGACTAGTACTCGTTTTAATATCTTGCAAAATATCTAAAACTTTAAAAAAGATAGTCGAAGAATAGAATTTTAATTAATTTTAGAAAATTTGAATTAATTAAAAATAAATATTCGTAAAATAGTAATACTATAAGCTAATATTAAAATCTGTTATCCTCAAATTGTAAAGTATTCTTTATTTAAAATTCTATTCTAAATATAAAGTTATTTTTTCATAATTTCAAATATTTGCTCTAAAGGACTCTTATTTTAATTCAAAATTTCATATTTATATAAATGATAAAACAACCTAAATGGTTTTATGTTTTGACTATTAAGATATGAGGAAGCGAAACTGTCAGCTTTCTTCCTCCTTTTACCAAATAAATAAAAGTAATATGCAATTTACCACTATATTATTATTACTAAAATACAATTGAATCGAGGAAATTTGAAAAATAAATTCTTAATCTAAATTGAAATAATTATAACTGCCACTAATTACAGTAGCTCATAGATCAAATTTGATCATAGGTACTTACTGTTATGTTCGTGATGGTACACCGTTATATCGTAATGTATTTCTTTTTTTTAAAATGTCATTTGACCGGTTTGACCCATTTGACTGAGTTGACCGGAGGTTTTTTGTAGTCAAATTCCTCGGATTTAGAATTTAATCAAGTTTAAATTTATCAAATTATTATATTATTCTAATTAATAAATATAAATAAAAACATTTGACCGTTTTGACCGATTTGACCTGGGTATATTTCTGGTCAAGTGATTTAAGCATAATTAAATAGTTATTTTCTAATAATTAATTTAGATATTTCATTTAATGGAACAGTGAAGTGTAGCACGGCGAGGTGCAGCTAGAATACACACACAGTGTTGTTGTGGCCACCACTAATACATTACCAATTAAGTAGCTCCAAAATTCGATAGAGAGGCATTCGAGGCGAGATGCCATTTGATTGACCTCACAGAAATGTTGAAATACGAAAGCTTTAAGTTGCCGTTTGACACAATAGACTTGGCATAACTTTATGAAGCCCCTAGAATAGAATGAAAATATTGAAAGCAACTCATAAGAGAAGACGTTATAATGAGATGGAAATGAAAATGATAAGTGGAGCAGCATAACGACTCAAAGAAGAGAACAATATAAACAAAATTAAGCCATATTATATAATTAGTAAAATAAGATCTAAATATATATATTTGCATTTATTTTAAACTATTTAATTATACTTAAATCACTTGACCAGAAATATACCCAGGTCAAATTGGTCAAAACGGTCAAATGTTTTTATTTATATTTATTAATTAGAATAATATAATAATTTGATAAATTTAAACTTGATTAACTTTTAAATCCGAGGAATTTGACTACAAAAAACCTCAGGTCAACTCGGTCAAACCGGTCAAACCGTCAAAAGACATAGTAAAAAAAAGGATACATTCAAAACCCCAAAACCCCTTAGTGAGGTTTATAAGTGCTTTGATTTGTAGGGTATAGTTGGGGTCTTATTGGGGTTAGTAGAAAAAATGCAGGTTTTATGTAAATTTAATGTATATTTAATGAGTATTAGTGTTATTAATTAAAACAAATTTAATCTGTTTATCTTTATAGTGTATTTTGAACTATGCTCTCTCTAGTGGGTCAAGGATATCATCTAATGTTTATCGAGGATAGTTTGGAGCTCTCACGATTATCATATCCACTATTCTTTTAATTTCTTTGCAAACATCTTCTTACTTTATGTGTTTCTAAGCCAAACTTATTGATTACTTTTCATGTTTAGTACCAAAGTAAGACATACTTTCCATATCACTTTCTAAAATTATTGCAGCTACTGCCCAAACATCCCATTAGACAGAACCATTTGCCCACTTCTCTCTTATTGGGAAGTATCCGGGAGTGCCAAGTACCTATGCTAAAGTAACGATTTCTTATATTAAAGCTATATTGAAATCTATCACAACTACTTCTAATGGGCAGAGATTCAGCATTACATTTTCAGGCTTCAAATCTCTTGAACATACCCAAGGTCATTCAACTCCTTGACACCCTTTATCATATCTGAAAGTATATCGTTTAAATCATCGGGGTATCGATTATGATAGAGATAGTTTTTCAGAGTCATTTCAAATTTCTTGAGACTTAGTGCGATAAAAACATAACTTAATATGATACCATCTAACTTAAGCAAATTCTTGCAATCTTTTCTTAAGGCCTCTCTAAGGACCATGTATTCATTAGCAAACTCGTTCTAATACTGTTGGTTCTTAAGATGATAACTGAAAGGATACACCTTGTATGCATACTCATCTACTACTATAAGCTTTGCTTTTGTAGGCATGTTTATATTCAAGTAGTTTTCAATACAAGTGCTGAGAGCAACTAAATTTAATGCTGGTATATTCATAGCTTTCGCTTAGAAGCATGCTGAAATTGTATTGCCTACTGGTTGGTTCATCGATTAAAATCGCTTCTGCCTCTTGTGTTTCTCCTGCTGCTCTCTCTATTATTCAAGAGTATTAGATTTTCTTTTAGCTGGTACTAGTTTTTTAGTCTCTTAATCTTCAATCAAGAACTCGCTGAGGTGATGCTTTTGCATATGCCTTTTAACTTTAGCTGAGTGAGTATATGATTTCATGCATGTCGTACACTAATACCTACCATCTACCTTTTCATGCTTGAAATAAATCTTGGCTTTGCCAGAGTGTACCTCTTTCAGGTGTCTCTTCAAGCTTTGTTCGGTTGAGAAAAGATTCTAGCAGTCTTCACATTGATATGTTTTTATCTTTTCGATTGGTTGCTGTTCTTTTAGCTCCTCAACATAATCAATTTAAGTTTAAACTCCTATCTCTGCACTCTCCTTCTGGTTTAATACTTCTATGATAAAAATCTCTGCTTCAAATTCAAGAGCTCTTAGCTCTACCTCCCTCTCAACATAAATAATTTCAGGTAGTTGAGCCAAAGTTTAGCTATGGTTATCCAGTTCCAAGAGAGATTGCTTTACGATTTAAGTTAGCCGCCATGTTTAAATTCAAATTTAAATTTCCATTATAAAGCTCGAATAACCTTACTAGCTATAGTTACTCTGCATAATACCTTCCATAGCAACAATAATGGTTGATTTTGAGGTGTCAGAGATCATATTTATACTTAATTAAAAATATAAGTTTTCTAATTTTATGCTTAATATTCTTAATTTTGATACCAACTTTGATAAAACCTAATTGATACTGGTACCATTTAGGTTTTGAACCATTTTGAAACTTTTCCATTAAAACCTCATTAGTTTAAAATTAGGTAATAATTAAGTTTTGGTATTATTAAATTGGTGCCAATTAAAATTAAACGAATTTAGTACCAGTACTAATTAAAATAAAACAAATTTAGTACTAATTTAATGGAACTAAATTGATAAAAATGGAGCTCAATCTCTGCAGTTTGTTACAGCTTCTGCAAACTTTCTCCACGTATCTTTGCAGGGTTGACCTCCTATAAGATACCCATGTTTAATAGTAAGTTTTTAAACAATAGGATCCAGAAGTCTATAAATTATAATTTCAAATTCATTAATATGAAGAGGAACAAAGATGGAATCACTTAATGATCAAATGAAAAGAGTCGAGGCTCAAGAAATGATATCAAGATTCAGAAGTAAGGAAGATCTCTATCGATACCTAACTTTACATGGTAAAATAACTTGATGACTATTAACATATTATACAATTGGTTTATTCCTTCCAAAGATGGAAGGTACCAAAATTTCATTCTTGAAAGCAATACTTTGTGAGGAGAAGAAAGCTTTTAAAAATAAAGAGATTAAACTAATCGAAGTTCCCAACTACCCTGAGATTTCAGTCACTAATCTTTATGACGATGCCATTTAAGAGGAGGAAGTGGTAGTTTACATTCCTACTAAGAAAAAACTCTCTAATAAACTACAAGAGAGGAACTTTTTCTTTGGCGTTCTTGGTACAATAAAAGAGGTGTATCTCAGAGAAATAATTGAAGAAGCTCATACGAAATGATATTCTATCTCTCCTGAAGACTAGAAGAAGCAAGGCATTCTAATAAGCTCAGCTTGAAGCTTGGCTAGAGGAACATAAGAAGCATCCTTATCTTTCAAGTAAACTTTGGCATATAACTTTGTAGGAAAATCTGGCACTGGTATATATCTTATGAAAGAGCATGCTAAGGTTCATAGAGATAGAAAACAGCAGACAGTTCATTAAGTTAGCAAGAGACTTTATAAAGATGTTTAAAAGCCAGAAGATATGAACATAGATGCAGGAGATGGCAGCAAGAGAAGAAACTTAGGGCCTATAAAGCCTTAAGAAGAGAAAAAGAAAGAGAAGCCTAATCCTTTTAAGGGTCCATTTAATATGTGAACTATTTCATTCATTTAAGTCTAAAACTTATTATTAAACATTCATTCTCCCCTTCCTTGCACATATCGCAGTCTTATCTTTATTCACTCTCTTGCAACTACTTTGTATTAAGTCTACTGTATCGATTGGTAAATCATGCATTAGATGATACAGCAGTAGCTTCTTGTAGTAAGTCTTGATTTAACTCAGTAAAATTCAATTCCATTAAATTATGGGCTATAAGGAACGTTGTATACAGGAGTTATGTTTAACTCCTCATAAGCTTTCTTAGACTCCTTATTCTTTTGAACTGATAAGTTATCAACAAATAAGATGATTTCTTAGTTGCTATACTTCTCTCTGAGCTTATGCAAAAACTCGATATACTACTCTCGCTTTATAGAGCGAGGATGAATGAAATAAGCTTCTAGACCTGAATCTTTACTAGTACCAGCTAAAATTGCGTGAGTGGCAACCTTTACTTTTTAATCATATACTTCTATATTATCATACTTTTTATACCAGGACTTATTAATGAATTTGAATGTGAACACTGCTTCATCAGCATGTATGAACTTGATGTTATTAGTAATAGCTCTCTGCATTTAATCATATATACAATTCAAATTATTACTATAAAATGGTACTGTAAAATCAATTATTCTCTTCACTCTATTGGCAGTCTTGAAAGTAATGCCATTTCTTCTATAAATATTTGCTATAGTCTAAGGAGAGATACGCATGTCAGGAAACTTGCGATAATACATGACAGCTTGTTAGTCAAGTTGAAAGTGAGCCCAATACTTTAATGTCTTAGAGTCACAGAGATATTCAATATGGGTCTAGGTGAACTTTTATTTTCTTCCTGGATGATTTCAAGAGCCTGAGTTATAATGCTAAACAGCTAACAAGCAATGATACCTAACAGTTGAGGCACTCTTGCGTAGGAGTCTTGCTATGCCCTGTATAATAAACACTGCGTTACTCAGTCTATTATTGTAGGAATACATTCGAAATTAAGAAAATATAATTAATTAAAAAAATAATAATTCAAAATCGTGGCAGTTAAAGTTGGACAATTTGAACGATCTTGGCCTCATTCGATAGAGAATTTAAAATTAGCTGGACTTTACTTTTGGTGGCACTAATTTATCCCATTCCTTGAGCGAGAGAACTCGACTTTAATGTAAGGGTATAATTTAATGAATTTAGAGGTGTTTAATTAAAGTGAAGTGATCTCGCTCCAGGAATGCGATAAATTAGTACCACCAAAAGTAAAATCCAGCTAATTTTAAATTCTATCGAATGAGCCCAAGATCGTTCAAATTGACCAACTTTAACTGCCATGATTTTGAATTATTATAAATTTAATTAATTATATTTTCCCAATTTCAAATTTATTCCTACAATAATACTTGTACCATACCTAACCTTAAGCAGAAAATCTAAATATTACTCAACATAAATAGACCCTAAATTTCGCTATATTCTATTTCTCATTTTGCAAATTGTCCTAATTTCACTACTAACCCCAATAGGACCCCAACTATACCTTACAAATCAAAGCACTTATAAACCTCACTAAGGGGTTTTGGGGTTTTTATTACGATATAACGGTGTACCATCACGAACATAACAGTAAGTACCTATGATCAAATTTGATCTATGAGCTACTGTAATTAGTGGCAGTTATAATTATTAGATTCAGAATTTATTTTTCAAATTTCCTCGATTCAATTGTATTTAGTAATAATGTAGATATCTCCCTTATATGTGTTATTTTTCAAAACACTGCAATCGTATTGCAAAATTATACCTTCATTTTAAACTAAATATTTATAACTTTAAATTTTTTGATTTCTTTTAATTAACATGTTTAATTTAATAAATTCTATTAAATTTTGAAAAATTTGCCTATCCAGTTTTTAGATATCTTCTTTCCATATTTATAAGCAAGTGTATATTTAAAATAAGAGGCAAATTTATTTCCTGTGGGGAGGGGAAGTTTCCTGCCCTTAACATTAAATTTAATATTGTTTGGCAATAATAATATTAGAATCATATAAATTTCGATTTCATTTATCATTACCATATACTAAACAACTTATATTAATATAATTTTCTAGGTGCATTACTATTCTTTCTCAAATTATATATTAAAATCAATGCTAAAATAATCGCATTTGAATGAAAATTAATGTGATTTTAATTAAAATTTAAATTCTTTAACATTGTCAATGATAATTGATGCTAGATTATAAATAACTATATCATATTGATGATAAAGATTTCTAGAAATTAAAAAAATTAAATATTCTTTTGTAAGACAGGAAACTCCATCCCTTGTGTGCATATAAAATTTTGAGGCAGAATCTTCCCCCGTACTTACTCTATGCACATATAATCTTCTAAAATAAATTATGAAACATATAAATTATTCCAGGTAATAAATAAGTTATTATTTTTATCTCTTTTAAAAGTTAATATCATTTGAGTCTTAAATACTTATTAATGATAATATATAAATTAACATATATAATTAAATTAGTTAACAAAAATGAGTCGCAATATTTTAATTGATCTATAAAAAAGCCTTTTTAAGCTATAGAACTTCTTTAATTATGTGAATTTCTCTGCAACGAAAAAAGATTTTTATCACCTATATTATTAAAAATTTCCTGCCATTTAGTACGATAAATATTAATTTTTTTGGTTAATTCATCCAATCAGTAATCATCGTTGAATTATCCATTATAAAATTAAGCGGGCTTACTGTCCTCAATATCATTCCATAGAGGTTGAATGTCACCATCTATTATTATATTTGATGACTTATTGAATTACTTACTCTAAATTCAATGAGTCTATACTAAATGTCCCACAAATAAAATAATCTTTTGTTTTCATTTTTTATTTCATAATCATCTAGATAAAATACGTCATGAAAAAACAAGTATTATTGGAATGTAAATACTTTATAATTAATTATATATTCTTCTATTTTAAAAAAAAAATCCCTTAATCATAATTTCGAGAAAATACCTATAAACTAAATCTAATTCATATATTTTCTTCTCCTTATCAGAAAACTATTCTTTTTGACCTTACCTATTTTTTTTGTTTTGTATGAAATTCATAATACTTAAATTCCGAACCAAACCCTATTCTAGTCATGAAAAATGATTTATAAAATATCATTTATATTATATATATATATATTACTTTGTCAAATGTAACTTTAAGATTGATTTAAGTTTTTAAACTCTTTTACTTTATACTGGTTTCTATATAAACTTATATTTATTTACTGTAATTAATTTAGGGTAAATTTGAAATTAATTTCCCAAATTCTAGAATACTTTTTCAATATTACTCATAAAGACGAGATTATAAGAAAATTAACAATATTTATATTTAAATTTTATTGTAACAAAGGTAACTGAACTTCTTATAATGATGACTTCTCCTCTTTAACTAAGAGTAGTCAGCTCATTTAAAATTAATTAATTAAATTATATATTTTTACGTAATTTCAATTTAAAAAAAACTATTTTTAGAGTCTAAAAGTTTAGGAAAATTGAAGGATAAAACAGAAAAAGAATTACATTTATTTTAGTTTGTCCCATATTTTGATAAAGTTAGCATCTGAATTATATTTTAATTATTTGTGGGAAGAAAGTTATTTTATAGGTAAACTCCATTTTAAGGTAATAAAAAAGTTGAGTTTAGTATTTTATGACGATGAGATATTTTGCTCTATCAATATCTATTACAATTAGAAATTCATAAATAACAAGAATTATTGAATATGTACAAAATTTCTTTAAAAAAACTAAATTTTAAAAACATTTTAATCCCGGAATAAAGTATAATCTTCATTTTGACATTTTAAATTTCTTACAAATTAATAGAGTATAAAATAGTTTAATTAAATATTTATATATAATAAATATAAAAGTCAAATAATAAAATTCAATTTTCCATATAAAATGGAATGAAGATGATTTAAGATATTTAGTTTTCTTATAGAAATTTATGCATAGGAGCAATAGTCTTTTTGTAATTCAATTTAAAATTTGTAAATAAATTATAATCTATATTTCTGAAGGAGAATTTTTTGCAAAAACTATATTGGACATGAAATTAATGAATAGTATATGTATTTTTAATTTATGTTCTGGAAAATGTCATGAATGAATAAGATACTGTCGATAAAAGTTTTCATATAAAATAGGTTAATTAAAGAGTGGAGAAATATTTTGGTTTAGGATTTGCTATAAGGAGGAGGCTTCAGATTGGTAATGTGGAGAGGGCCCCTTTTATTAAAACTAACAATATATTCCAATTTTCCCCATTCTAAAATGAAACTACTTTAGAAAGAATTATACTGAAATCTTGCATAAAAATTTCAATTAAAGTCAATTAGATATAAAAGAGCTTTATGACAAAAATATAGTGATGCAACTATAATAGTAATAATTTAATGCAGATATTTCCATGATTAATATATAGAGTACTAATTATTAGATATTAAGAAAATAAAATATAAAACTTTAATTTTTATCCTTTATTCGATTCTTATACTCATGGAATTAATGTTTGTAAAATTATGAAAATTATTTATAATTAAGGCTATAATATAGTAAAGAATAAATAAATGGTCTTTCCAACTCAATTTTACGATAAAAATATCTGGCTATAATTTCACCACCTTTTTAAATATATATTTACCGATTTAGTATATTAATTTAATTTCCCAAAAATACAAATTAAATTAGTTATTTCAAATTATTATTTTAATTATCATTCTGAGTTAAATTTCCACTACTAAACTTATTAGCAGTCTTATAAGTTTCATTTATTATGTTGAATTTAGTGGATTTTGGGATTTTATAGAATTCATCAGTTTTAAGATACACAATAACTTTGGCACCAAGCTAATTTTTATCAAGAAGGGAATATGATCTATATTAAAATATTTTATTGAGAATAATGGAAAATTAAATAAATATTTTAAACAAAGCATTTGCCTACCTCATAGTATAACAAATAATATCAATACAGTATTTATAATATATTTTAAGATTCTTTGCATTCAGAATAAGAATTTATTAAAATAGCGTATTCACATAAGAAGTAGTATTTTCTTTGATTAGGATTTCATATTTTATTTCATAGATATTTAGATAGTTGAATAATTCGACAAAAGCAGGGATTATTGATTTATAGGGGTATTTTATAAATTAATTAAGAGCAATATTATATAATTTAATGTACTGTATGGTACCTAATTCAAGATAGGAAGTTGAAGTTGGATCAATAAATATTTGACTCCCTATATTAAAACATCATGATTATCTAAATTTGTCCTGGAATTATTTATTTATACATGATCTCTTGAGCACAACTTACCTCTGCAATAATTATAACTCTAATTTATTGATGCATGATTTACAATTTGTATACCTTCTGAGTTTTATAAACATTTCTCAACACAGATCATATTATCAAGGTCCAAAAATAATAAATTATTTAAAATTTATAAAGTTTTTTTGAGATTAAAAACATAAAAAGAATAAATAACTTAAAATATAGTAAAGTTATGATATTTTATATTAAATAACCTTAATTTATGGTACTTTTTAATAACTTTAAACTAATAAATTTTATATGGTTTATGATAAAATTTTCCTTACATTTTGACATTTATTTTGCAGCTAAAAATATAAAATACTCAAAAATGTATTATTCTAACACTGAATACACTTGCCATATTAATCACACAATCAAACCCTAAAACCCCTTAATGAGGTTTATAAGAGCTTTGATTTGTAGGGAATTTGTTATAGGTTGGGGTTATTAATAGGTTTAATTTGAAATTTTTACTAAATGTATTTAATTTAATCACTCAAAATGCACTTTTGGATAATAATGGAAATGTCTGAAGTTTATCTTACTTAACCACAACTCTATCTGCTCTATTGATATGTCTGATCTTGATTTTGATATTTTTATTATTGACTCTACTATTTGTTTCATTGATTGATATACTCTCGTTTTGTCAATAAATTGCTTTATTCTTTGTTTTGCGTCCTTCTCGCACCTTGTATAGTAGTAATCTTTGCGAGGCATTTCGCACTCTACTATTACTGCTGCCATAGCCCACACATCCCTTTCAAAATCTCCATCTCTCCAGTCATCTATTTCTGAATAATACCCGCGAGTTCCATAAAACTTCCAATTCTTGATACTTCCAGTCTTAAAGCTCTGTGAAATTAATTATTAATACTTTTTCAGGTGAAAAGTTCAACAATATATTCTCATGCTTGAGATTCCTGTGAACAATGCCTAACTTATGAAGCTCTTCGATTCCCTGTATTGTTTAGGTTGCTATTAATGCAAGCTATCTATGATATCTTTAATCAGTAATGAACTCTCTGAGAGTCATTTCAAATAAAACCCCATAGATAAATTAAGACACGAAGATATGGGAAAAGAACAATTTAATTAAAAATTTATTATAATTGGCGTATAATTTTAATGTTTTGGCTAATTATTAAAACTATTGGCTCGATTAATTGTCCTTATAAAATAAACCAATCAGTGTGTGTAAAATTGATTTTAGCCTAATTATATTTAATTTCAGCCAATTATAATTAATTTTTAACTTAATTGTTTTTTTCCCCAATCTTCATGTCTTAATATATCTATAACATGATCTTTGGCAAGGAGAACAACATCTTGGCAAGGAGAACAACATCTAGCTTTATTAAGTATTTTCACTCTTTAAACTTAGCCTGAGTGAGTACTTAAAACTCATTAGTAAACTCCATTTAATATTTATCATCACTAAGGAGATAGTTGAAAGGACTTACCTTGTAATCATATTAATGATCCTTAATAACTTTCTTGTCATAGGAGTCCTCTAGAATTAGGTTGCTTTAGAGAAAGGTATCTAAATAAATCTATGCAAGTACTGAAATTGTTTTGTATATTTTAATCATGATTTTAGTGACCTCTGATGCTAAGAGGTTGCGTGCTATCCTCACATACTCTGATTCACTTGCTTATTAAAGTTCCTGAACTTACAGAGGCTCTCTTGCTTTTCTTTTGTTGAACAACTTCAGTTGAGTGTTTTAATCTTCAACTTCTATTTCTTTCTTGTGGGCTTTTAAAAGATGCTTTTTTTGGTCTCTTTTATGAGAGTACTGCTTTTATGGCACTCAAAGCATTCATACTTTCCATAAACTTCATGATGCTTTAAGTATACAGGAGCCTTTGTTTCCTTATGGGCCTTCATATTCTGTACTAGCTAGATTTAGAGTGAAGTCTCTTTCACAGTTCTCACAAAAATATACTTCAACTTCCTCTCCTCTGCTAATAATGAAATTTCATTTCTAACTTTCTCCTCCTCTCTTTCTCTCACACACTTGTTTGCCAAATATTTTCTATTATTAATTTCTATTTTATTAACAGAAACCTCAAGTGATAGCTCTGATAGTTCTTTATGAGAGTTCATCTCACAGCAATCACATTTTTTATTGCTGTCAAAGGTAAGTCTCAATTAGTTTGATGGAAGTGCTGTTGTTTTTTTTAAATGTTAGCGCTCAAATTTAAATTTGAATTTAAAATCATAAAACTGCCTCTATTACTAAGAGCTCATAAGAGAGCTTTGCAAGCCTAAAAGTGTTAAGGTAAGAATTTAGAGTCTTAGAGAAGTAAAATGAGTGCAAAGAGATGATGCAGCTCTAAATATAGTTGAAAAAGTAACCATTTTTACTATAAATAATTAGTTTATTATAGCACGTACCGATTTAGGAGTTGCTCCTAATTAAGTACTTCCTGCTTTAGGATGTATTTTGTGATTTTATTATTAAAATTAGGGTACTCCAAATTAAGTACTAGCTTTAATTAAAGCTCCTATTTAAATACTAGAATTTTAGGAGCAGTTCCTAAATAAGTACGTACCAATTTAAATTTAAAATATGGAACTATAACAGTAGAAATTGATATTAATCTCTCAAGTTTGAAATCAGTTCTCAAAACCTTCTCCATATCCTTCTTAGAGGTTGAACTCCTATAGGATGCCCATATTTAATAGTAAGTTATTCAGAGGTATATAATTGAAATCAATAAACTTAAATTTGAATATCATTTCTTAGATCTGTAAACAAGATGGAGTCAATGAATGATGCTATGAAAAGAGTGCAAGCACAAGAATTGATTCAAAGATTTAGAAGCAATGAGGATTTGCATCGCTACCTGGTGCAGCAATTTTAATGAATTCATAGTAGCTAATCTTGATTATTTAGTTGGTTTTTTCTTGCCAACGATTTAAGGTACTAAAATTTCAATTCTAAGAGCGATACTCTGCGAAGAGAAGAAAGCATTGAAAACTTAAGATGTAAAGTTTGCAGAGATTCCAAGTTATCCAGAAATCTCAGTGAATAACTTATATGATGATGCTCTGAGTGACCCAGAGGTTTCGCAGTACCTGCCGTCTAAGAAGCAGTTGTCAAATAAACTACCTGAAAAACTATTTCTTTGGCATACTTGCAACTATCAAAGGTGATTACTTGAAAGAAATTGTTCAAGAATCTCATAAGAAAAGGTAAAGCATGTCTTCAGAAGATAAGGATAAACAAGGGATCAAGATAAGTGAAAGCTGGCTATCAGAGCTGCAGAAGCACCCTTATATTTCAATTAAGATTTGTAGTTTAACTCTTTAGAAAAATCTGATACTGGTATCTTCATGATGAAGGAATAGAGCAAGCTTCACAGAGAGTGAGAGTCGTTGACAAAGTATGAAGTTAGCAAGAGACTCTATTCAAATATTTAGCCTCTAGAGTGAATGAATATAGATGCTGGAGCTGGCAGAAAGAGAAGAAACCTAGGAGGAGGGAAGTAACAGGAGGAAGAAAAGAAAGAGAAGCCAGCTCTCTCTAAAGAGTTTTAAATGTGATTTATATATTCATTAACTTAACTATAAAACTTATTTGTATAAATTCACTCTCCCTTCATTAGCACGCTTTTATGCCAATTAATTATCTACTCTCTTCGCTGAGCTTTTAATAAAGTCTACTGTATCGATAGGTAGGTCATGCATTAGATGGTATACCAGCAGTTTCTTTTAATGACCTTTTAGTATACCCCAGTAGAATTATATTCCATTAAGCTGTTGGTTGGCGTTATTCTAAGTTGTTCATAGCTCTTCCTTGTTTCTTTAGTCTTATGAACAGAAAGATTATCAACTAACAGTATAATCTCTTATTCAGGGTACTTCTCTCTCAGCTGCTCTAATAACTTTATATACTGATCTGTCTTTATAGAGCGATGATGAATAACATAAGTTTCTAAACCAGTATCCTCACTAATTCCTCCCAGAATTGCCATTGTCTCTTATACCATGATGTCTAGATGAAAGTGTTTAAGGTAACCACAGCCTCGTCAGCATGAATAAACTAAATATTTTTCTATTAGGCTCTCTGCATTTAATTATAAATATAATTTAAGTTATTGTTGTAAAATGACAGAGTGAAATCAATTACTCTCTTGAAACGATTAACACCTTTGTAAGAGATACCATTTCGTTTATAAATGTTTGTAACAGACTAAGCAGAGATCTTCAACTCTGGGGACAGGCAGTGAAACATAATATCTCGTTTGTCGAGAGAGAAGTGAGCCCAATACTTCAAAGTTTTTTCATTATTGTAGGAATACATTTGATTTGGGAAAATAATTAGTAAATTAGTAAATTAATAATTATAATTCGTGGCAGTTAACTTTCTGGAAACCTAAAAAATATGGTGCTTGTTAGATATAGAATTTAAAATTATTTGGACTTTACTATTGCCGGTACCCCTCTATCTCGCTTCTACGATGAGATAGAGGGGTACTGCCAATAGAAAAGTCCAGATAATTTTAAATTCTCTATCGAACAATTACCATATTTTTTAGGTTTCCAGAAAGTTAACTGCCACGAATTATAATTATTAATTTACTAATTATTTTCCCAAATCAAATGTATTCCTACAATAATTAGATAATCAATATGCTTCTATTGAAACTTTGACTTCCTCTAAGGCTTAAAATTCAGCTATTATTGCTTTAGTTAATACTGCTATAAGGCAGTTGGAGCGAACAGTTGATGGACTTCGCTTTAATAGCAGTGCAATTAACTTATAAGTGAGTACTGGTTTGACTTATTCACAGCATATATCACATCCATATCACAGTTTAAATACTAAATCTATATACTCTTTCTCATAAATAGACTCCAAGAGCTTGCTATTTTTGTCTTGCATTTAATTAATAATCCCAACCCATTTCTCTACAAATCAAACCACCTTTAAACCTCATTAAGGGGTTTTGGGGTTTTGAATCCTTGGCAATAATTGTAAATAATAATATTAAAATAATTATGCAAGGGCAAGCTATAAAATACAGTTAATAGATTTTTTTAAATTTACTTTAGCAGCTTCCATCAACTGAAAGATATTAATTTTAATCACAGAATTGCAATTTATTATCATTAATTAATATTTTTAATTGGCAAGTGCCATCATTATTCTTTTGGAACATTTAGGTGTTTATACAGCTATTGCACTTTTTCTTGTTTTCGCATAGTCCGCAGCCATCGCCACACTCTAAAAAAAATTAACTCTAGTATCTAAAAGTAGAAAATTATGATATATTACCCAAGCATTTCTAAGATTCGTTATCATAGAACTGATTTAAGCTTTTACACGAAGTAGAAGCAGGTATATTATACAATAAATTTTATGAAATTTACTGTTTAATATATTTTATGACGTAAAGTTTATTCGAATTAGTAAACTTAAAATTTTATAAAGATATTTTTGTGGATAAAAATAAGAAGAATAAAAAAACAAATAAATCTGAGTTTTTTTTAATATTATAATTGTAGTTCTTTGATAAAAATAAAGAAAAATTAAAAATTAATTTAAATATTTTATAATATATACTTACTTTATATTAAATTTAAATATGCAATATTATTAGTAATACTCTAGCATTTGATTAGGTGCAAAAGAACTGCTATGAGCAGGGTTATAGTATTCGTAAATTATTATCGCTTTCGAGAAAATGAAAACACCTTAATTTTTTTACGAAAAAAATAACATAATAATTGTTAAATGTTTAATATTTATTTTTATAATAAATTTTCTCATTATTAAAATACGAAATTTATTTCTATCTTTCAATACATTTTGATGCAAGAAATACATGATCCATCCTTTATTAAGTAAAGGTGCCCCCCGTCCGATAAAGGGCTACTTAAAAATTTTCCTATAAATTAAAAAAAAATTCGTAATAAATTAACATAATTAAATAATAATTTTAAAAATATAGTCTTATATGATTTTTATGATAAATTAAAGCCATATTGAACTTTTTCTATAGTCTTATTTAGTCGGATTTAAGAGAAATTAAAAAAACATCAAGATTTAATTGGAGATCTTAATTATAAAAACTTTCTCAACTCAAGGTAATGTAATATATTTTAACTATTATATATAGGGTGATTAAATTTTAATATTAAATATGGAATTCATAAATAAGATATATATAACCCCTTTCTTCTTTAACCATCAGACTTGGTGGGAGACAGCCAGCGTACTTAATCTTTTTGTACTAATGGAGCAGCGTTGAGTTTGGCCAAGCACGTTTCAATGACAGCGCCAAGATGAGCCTCTAATTCTAATTTTTTCAAATTTTTTCGTCATCTTTCTAGTCTTTATCATCTTCGTCATCGTTGTCTTAACTACTTAAATAACATTATATTGAAGTTTTCTATATATAATAACTTAAAATAAAACAGTAAATTAATGAATGGTGTACATATTAATTAATATTTTGTATGTTCTATTTATTTGATGATTATAAAATAGTGTTTATTAATTATTAATAATTTTACAGGCAGCGAATTTATAATACTGTAACATTGTTATTAAATCCAACAAATTAATATATCACTATAAGATAGTAATAAAATTATAAGTCATCACAATGAGAAAACATTAATTAATAAGCACATTTATAAAAATAGCATGTTTATTTTTGATTTATTATATATATAGAAATACTTTATCATGTAAAGCTTATAAGTGGAAATAAGAATGATCATAAATTAGAAATACAAATATTAACAGAAAATGTCATTAGCATTAGTAGGTTTATTGTCTTAATTCACTGATCTTCTTCCTCATCTTCATCAGCATCATCTTTTCTAACTGAGGTTCAAATCCTGAATAATATTCGCATTCAGCACTTGAGCTTCTCGACGTCAAAAATACCAGAGCTAGAGATGCTGAAGCTGGAAGCTCCTCCACTTCTCTCCTCAACACTGTCTTGCTGGAGATGCTGTTATCCTTAGAGAGTCCACCATTTTTAGCCAAAATTTGAGAATTTAGAGATGTTAAATAAATTAAAATTAACAATGTCTTAATTAATACATTCCTGATTAAAATTAATTAAGACAAGCCTATTTAAAATCCCTTATAAATTTAATCTATTAGTAACAAATTTAATCTTACACATTAAAACTTAAAAAGTTTTAATGTGTTAATTTTAATTTATTTAACATCTCTAAATTCTCAAATTTTGGCTAAAAATGGTGGACTCTCTAAGGATAACAGCATCTCCAGCAAGACAGTGTTGAGGAGAGAAGTGGAGGAGCTTCCAGCTTCAGCATCTCTAGCTCTGGTATTTTTGACGTCGAGAAGCTCAAGTGCTGAATGCGAATATTATTCAGGATTTGAACCTCAGTTAGAAAAGATGATGCTGATGAAGATGAGGAAGAAGATCAGTGAATTAAGACAATAAACCTACTAATGCTAATGACATTTTCTGTTAATATTTGTATTTCTAATTTATGATCATTCTTATTTCCACTTATTAGCTTTAATTAATTTAACCTAAAAATCATTTGAAAGATTTTATTAATTTTTTTATATTTAAATTTGTTTTTTTTATGTTATTCGATGTTAGAGTAACATTTTATGTTATCTCACAGGACAGCCGATACCAAAAGTAAAGTATTAAAATTTTAATGATACTATTATTTAGACAATTTAAGAAAAAAGATAAAAGTGGTATAATGTCAGATTAAAATAAAGAATTACATAACAACTTTAAAATATTAAGTTCATAAATTACAGTGAGAATTATTAAATATAATTTCCTTTTTTATTTCCCGTTATACCACATTTATACCATTATTCCAATAAAAATAAAGAAATTAAATAAATTATCAATAGAATTATACAGATTTATTAAAATTTAAGTGATAATTTAAATTTGTAACTATTTAAAATTTATTTTATCTTTATTTTTCTAATTATTTTACTTTTTAGTTAGTTATATTATATTGATAAGTGAATATATTTAATTTTAAGGATTAATAAAATGGATTAATTTAATACTAAATTTTAAAATTTCAGGAGTCATTCTACAATCATTTTGCTCTTCAAAAGCTTAATCAAGTCCTAGAACCTTAAAACTCCTTATTTATGTTCTTAACTGTCTATTACCCAGTTAAATTTTTTTAATTTATTGCTTTTATTTAATTTATCTCATAGTTCTTAGAATTAAAGTCTTTTCATGACATTTATAATCTTATGATCCAGTAAATTAAAAAAAATCGGATTAAATTCTTATAGAAGTTTGAGCTTAAATTTTAGCAATGCCCTTGCCTATTTAAAATATGTTTAATGTTCTTGATTTTTCTGTACCATGATTTAAATAGATTAGTAGATATTCGTAAAATTTATGGAATTATTTATTAACTTTTATTTGGCTTTTTCCATGTTTTTAATTAAACTTAAATACTTAATTTCAACGATTTAAGTACTCATTCTCTTCTAAAATTGTAGAAAGTTTAATTTTTAAAAAGCAAAAGAAGTAAGTTAAATGATATTTATGACTTATTTTGCATAAAATGAAAAAAATGAAAATATTTTAATTGATTATTACAATTTTGATGATTGATACAATTTTTAAATTAATCCTCTTTAATATGTTAAGAAACAATTTAAATAATTATAATTCGCTTTTATTAATTAAAGCAAGAGTATATTTGTAAGATCATAGTAGTTATAGAGCTTTGAAATATTTTTGCAACTATGAGGTTTAACTGAAGTTCACGAAAATATTGATTTTAAGTAAATTTTTGAAACATAAACCAACATTAATTAGCAAAACTTCCATTGCAAATAATATAATAATGATAATTACGAGAAATAATAAATGGAATTTGTTAGAGATCAAAATATTTTGGGATTATAATCAAAAAAAACTTCAGTACTTTTAATTATATTTTTTTATATATTTAAATTAATGCTATGCAATATAAATTTCTAGTGCTAGACGTTTTTTACTTTTTAATAATAAAATTTATTTATGATTTTTAATTTTTTATATATACTCTATTTTATCTAATATTGACATTAAATATTGAAAATTAAACAATGCATTTGATATAAAAAAATGACTTAGTGATAATTATACAATACATTTTCAAAATTAAGATATATTCTTAGAATGTGCTAAATATATTTCTAAAACAATATCATGTGGATGAATCCTTAAATAAAGAAAAAGTCAAGCAATATATAAGTATTTAATCTTAAGTTAATCCAGTAATTTATCAAAATTAATTATAAATGTCCCATCTTTGCATAAATATATTAAGGAATTAATTTTACTGAAATGTTGTATATAGTAAGTACACAAATTAAGGAAATAAGAAAAAAGTTTATCAACTACAAAATTATTAAAATTATACATAATACTTAAAACCCCGTTAGTCAATTAAGAATGAAGATTGGAGATTAAGATTAATAAAATTAAAATATATTTATTATTTGAGTAAATTATGGCTAATTATTATTAAAACCATTGGCTCAAAAAATTTTCTCTATAAAATAAACCAAAATGGTGCTTAAATTTGTTTTTATCTTTATTATATTTAATTACAGCCAATAATAAATGTATTTTAATTTTATTAATCTTAATCTCCCATCTTCATTCTTAATTGATCAACGGGGTTTTAGAAATTAAAATAATTCAAAAGAATAAATTCATGGATTCCTAGAGATTTTATTTTTGACTCTGCCGAGCATTTTTTGTTGGATAAATTTATTATTGTTATTAAGAAAAATAATGGCAGTTCAATCTTCAACCAAATAAAAATTTTGATTATTATTTAGATTTTATTTTAAATATTTTTTGTTGCATTTATTTAGCTATTACCGTTATCTGATCCTTTAGTTAATAATTCAATTTTAACCTTAACGACTAAATTTTTAATTTTCTCTTAATTTAACTTAAAAATATCAATCCAATATTGGAGTTTAAATTTTATCCAAAATCAACTAATATACAATTAAATATTTAAAAACAATCCGGTATAAAGTATATTAAATTTTATTAATAATTTTAATCGTAATAAAGCAAATCTTACTCTTATGGAGGATACACTGAATTCGGTAAAGTATTTTATTTTTTTCAAAAAATTAAGAAACTTAAAACAGATAAACATTAATAGTTATTTTAATTACCGAATTATTATTTCCACAAATATTTAATAAATTAAAAATTTAAATTATTTGATTAAATTTATTCAATTCAACTATTGTATTCGAAAAATAGAAATATAATATTTGAAGACTCACTCAAAATTTTGAATAATATCATCTCGATTTAATTTATTCTCAAAAGTTTAATGAGATATTGACTTGAATAAAATATAAAAGAATTATTATTAAATTAATCGAATTGAAAACCAATTAAGTTTAAATAGTTAAAAAGCCAAATTTTAATCTTTGTATAAATATTTTAGCAATGATGATTAATAAAATCTCTTTTTATTATATTAAAATTATAATTTTGGCTTTTCCTTTTTAAATCAGTATTAAAAATTCATAATGGTAAGATTTAATAAAACATTAAACAGTATGAAAAATAATAGTACATAGATTGTTATTCTATTGAAGATTCCTATAATAATATTAAATTTTAATATCTTAAAATTGGCAATGATTTTAAAATTCTTATATTCTATACGAAAGGAATTTTAATTATGAATTGATAAGCAAATTGGAAAATTTATAGTTAAGAATTAATTGAATTGTTATTTAAATAAAAATTAAAGAATTTATTGTTGCGTTATTTTTGCAAAGTTAGTTATTATTATGAATTTATAAGAAATTAAGAGGCTGTATCTATAATAATGTAAAAATGATAATAGTCTGATGATGGATCAGATTACTAAGAATATAATATCTTCCTGAAATGTAGAAGTTAAACATTTGTTGAAGTTTTCATGGTGACTTCATTATTCTAAACCTGATAATTTCACAAAAATTAGGAAGAAAATTAAAATTAATTATGAATAAAATGAATATTATCTAATAATGCTTATAATAAGCTCATCTTTAATCTATAAATATTGATTCTTAATACTAATGTGGAAATTACTTAAACTAATAGTTTTCTTTAATTTTGTTAATCTTAATAATTTTACCTTGATTTAAAATTTTTATTTATATTTCCCCTATTATAATAAATCTAAAAAATACAAGGAAATTTATATGATTCCCAGAAATGTGACATTATTTTTGGCATATTTAAATTAATGAAAAGAAAGAGTTATTTTATTGAGATTTATTTACTTTCAAAGATGTTTAAGAAATTTTAATTAATTTAATTTAAAAAATAAAAACATTTTTTTTGTTTAATTTTATTGACATTAATATTACTCATAATATTCTATTGACGTTCTTTCTTTGTTACACTTTATAAAAATTTCATAAATTATACTTTTATTAGCTCATCTCTATTATTTTCCTAAGATTATTTATCTACTATTACTTCCTCATCTTCACTTGAATTAAATTCGCGTGGCATATATATTTAAATAATATAATCAAAAATATGTCTTGCTTCTTTATTAGATAGTTTTTAAGTTGTAATTTAACTTTACTTTTTATTATTTTTACCACTTTTACTATTGAAATTTAATTAATCTTCTTTGAAAAAAGCTTTTAAAATAATTAGAACTTTAGAAATTAATAATTAAGAAATTAAATTAGATTTTGTATTGGAATTAATTAAAAAATTAAAAATTGTTTAAGTTTTTATTAAAATATCTCCAATAATTAAAAAAAAATTATTCATTTTTTTAAATTAAAAGCCTTGTTAGTTAATCTTGATACATTCAAAACCCCAAAACCCCTTAGTGAGGTTTATAAGTGCTTTGATTTGTAGGGTATAGTTGGGGTCTTATTGGGGTTAGTAGAGAAAACGGAAGTTTTATGTGAATTTAATGAATATTTAATGAGTAATAATGTGTTTAATTCAAACAAATTTTATCTGCTTATCTTTGTGGTATCTCTTGAACTTAGCTCTCTTTAATGTTTCAAGTATATCTTCTAATGATGATCTTGGATATGCTGGAGCTCTTACTATGATCATCTCAACCATTTTCTTAATCTAAGTGCATACATCTTCTTGCTTTATATGTTTAACAGCCATGCTTATTGATTACTTTTCTTGCTTTGTTCCGAAGTACGACATACTTTCCATATCGCACTCTAAAAAAATTGCTGCTACCGCCCAGACATCCCACTAAACAGAGCCATTAGTCAACTTCTCTCTTATTGGGAAGTACCCAGGTGTGCCTAGCACTTTAGCTAAAGTCACTATTTCTTACCTTATTGCTCTATTGAAATCAATGACTACTATTTCTAAAGGACAGAGATTTAGCATTACATTTTCTGGCTTCAAATCTCTATGAACATACCCTAGATCCTGCAGCTCTTTCACACCCTTGGTCATTTCCGTGAGTATCTCATTCAAGTCATCTGGGTATCTATTATGGTAGAGATAATCTCTTAGAGTCATTTCAAATTTCTTAAGTCGTAGTGCAATAAAACCATGTCCAAGAATAACTCCATCGAGTTTAAGCAAGTTCTTGCATTACCTTTTATCAGCCTCTCTTAGTATTATGTATTCATTGGCAAACTCATTTTGATACTGCTCGTTCCTAATAAGATATTTGAAAGGATATACTTTATAAGCATACTCATCAACTAATATGAGTTTTGCCTTGTAGGCACATCAATATGTAAATAGTTGTCAATGCAAAAACTGAGATCTACTGCATTTAATGCAGGTATATACATAGCTCTCTCTCTTACAAGCATGCTATATATAATTCATTTGCTGGTTGTTTCATTGACTCAAAACGTTTCTGCTTCTTAAGTCTCTCTTCCTGCTCTCTTTAAGACTCTATAGTATTGGACTTTTCTCTTGGCTGGTATAAGTTTTTATGTTTCTTTATCTTGCATTAAAAACTCACTTAAATGATGTTTTTGCATGTGTCTTTTAACTTTAGCCGAGTGAGTGTAAGACTTCATGCAAGTCGTGCACTAATACCTGCCATCGACCTTTTCGTGCTTGAAATATATCTTAGCTCACCCAGAGTGCATCTCTTTGATGTGCCTCTTCAAGCTCGAATCAGTTGAGAAGAAATTTTAGCATTCATCACATTAGAATTCTTTAATCTTTTCTAGTGGGAGATGTTCTTTTAACTCCTCAACATCTTCGATTAGCGTTTAAATACTTATCTCTTCTCTCTGCTTCCTGATATTTATTTCTAGAACAAACACCTCTGATTCAAACTCAAGAGCTTTAAGCTCTGGCTCCTTTTCAATGTATATGATCTCTGGCTTCTTAGTTTATCCTAAGTTTAGCTAAGATTATCCACTGCCAAGAGAGACTGCTTTGCGATTTAAGTTAGCCGCCCATGTTTAAATTCAAATTTAAATTTCTATTATAAAGCTCTAATAACCTCTCTAGTTATAGTAACTTTGTATAGGAGTTGGTACTGCAACAACAATGGGTGATTCTTAGGCGTTAGACATCATATTTATACTAAGTTTATAACTATAAATTTTCTAAATTCATGCTTAATATTTTTAACTTTGGTACCAACTTAGAAAAAATTCAGGTTGGTACTGGTACCAATTAGGTTTTGAACCATTTTGGAACTTTTCCATTAAAACCTCATTAGTTTAAAACTAGGTAATAATTAAGATTTGGTACTATTAAATTGGTACCAATTAAAATTAAACGAATTTAGTGCCAGTAAAAATTAAATTTAAACAAATTTAGTACTAATTTAATGGAACTAAATTGATAAAAATGGAGCTCAATCTCTGCAGTTTGTTACAGCTTCTGCAAACTTTCCCCACGTATCTTTGCAGGGTTGACCTCCTATAAAATGCCCATATTTAATAGTAAAATTTTAAACAATAGGATCCAGAAGTCTATAAGTTATAATTTGAAATTCATTAATAGGAAGAGGAACAAAGATGGAATCACTCAATGATCAAATGAAAAGAGTCGAGGCTCAAGAAATGCTATCAAGATTCAGAAGTAAGGAAGATCTCTATCTATACCTAACTTTACATGGTAAGATAACTTGATGACTATTAACATATTATACAGTTGGTTTATTCCTTCCTACGATGGAGGTACCAAAATTTCATTCTTGAAAGCAATACTTTGTGAGGAGAAGAAAGCTTTTAAAAATAAAGAGATTAAACTAATCGAAATTCCCAACTACCCTGACATTTCAGTCACTAATCTTTATGAGGATGCCATGTAAGATGAGGAAGTGGTAGTTTACCTTCCTACCAAGAAACAACTCTCTAATAAACTCCCAGAGAGGAACTTCTTCTTTGGTGTTCTTGGTACAATAAAAGAGGATTATCTCAGAGAAATTATTGAATAAGCACATAAGAAACGATATTCTATTTCTCCTGAAGACTAGAAGAAGCAAGGCATTCTAATAAGCTCAGCTTGGCTTGAGGAACTTAGGAAGCATCCTTATCTTTCAAGTAAGCTTTGACATATAACTTTGTAGGAAAATCTGGCACTGGTATATATCTTATGAAAGAGCATGCTAAGGTTCATAGAAAACATCAGACAGTTCATTAAGTTAAGTTAGCAAGAGACTTTATAAAGATGTTTAAAAGCCAGATGAAATGAACATAGATGCAGGAGCTGGCACAAAGAGAAGAAATATGGGCCCAAGCAAGCCATAAGAAGAGGAGAAGAAAGAGAAGGCAAACCCATTTATGGGACAGTTTAATATGTGAATATATTCATTCGTTTAAATCTAAAACTTATTGATAAACATTCATTCTTCCCTTTCTCGCACAAATTGTTGTCTTATCTACGCTCACTCTCTTACAGTTGCTTTGAATCAAGTCTACTGTATCGATGGGCAAGTCATGCATAAGATGATACAGCAGCAGCTTCTTGTAGTGAGTCTTGATATAACTCCAGTAGAATTCTATTCCATTAAATTAAGGGCTGTAAGGAACATTGTATACAGGATTTATATTTAACTCTTCATAAGCTTTCTTAGACTCCTTAGTCTTATGAACTGATAG